>JAFBJR010000112.1:4349121-4530158 GCA_016785285.1 Brachirus orientalis | reverse complement strand
ATTTAAGTGTGCTATTGTATGATTCTGTTTTATTATTGGTGTTGATTAGTATTAGATTGGACTGACTAACTCCTCTTCTGTTAAATGCTGATTTATTTAATTTTGTTGATTTATTTATTTTTGTCGGCCGGGGAACAAACACAGTCCCTATGGGTTTTTGAAGAGGTGACTGCTCGAAAAGAAGCACAGAGGAGCGTGTAAGACTGCAACTCTGTCTGGTCTCACCTGTCATGGTGCTGGAGTTCTAATAAACTTTGCTATGTTTCTAGATAAGAGAGCGGCTCCATCCAAAGTGGGATGGACACCATCTCTCCGCATGAGACCAGGTTTTCCCCAGAAAGAAAGCCAGTTATCTATGAAAGTAATGTTATTTTCTGGACACCACCGAGACAGCCAGCGATTGAATGACGACATGCGGCTATACATGTCATCACTGGTCACATTAGGAAGAGGTCCAGAGAAAATTACGGTGTCCGACATTGACTTAGCGTACCTACACACAGATTTAACATTAATCTTTGTGACCTCCGATTGGCGTCACCGTCTGTGAACATAATTCCCCAAGCAATTCACAAATGCAAGGCAATGCTGTATCATGCAAAGAAGAAGTCACATGTCAACACAATCTAGAAACACCGCTGTCTTCTCTGGGCCAAAGGTAATTTTAAATGGTCTCAGGCAAAGTGGAAAACTGTACTGTGGTCAAATTAATCAAAATTTGAAATGATATTTGGAAACGATGGACACAATGTCCTATGGACTAAAGAAGAGAGGGACCATCCAGCTTATTCTCAGCAGATTCAAAATCGTATGGGGGTGCATTAGTGCCAATGGCATGGGCAGCTTCCAAATCTGGAAAGGCACCATCAGTGCTGAAAAGTAGAGGTTTTAGAACAACATACTGTATGCTCCCATCTAGACAATATCTCTTTTACGGAAGGTCTATGTCTAAAGCACATGTCTAAACCACATACTGCATCCATCAGAACAGCATGGCTTCGCAGGAGAAGAGTCCAGGTGCTGAACTGGCCTGTCTGCAGTCCAAAACGTTTGACACATCATAAAACAAAAAATCTGGCAAAGGAATGCAAAGATCTGGCAAATAACTGTTGAGCCATTAGAATCCTACATCATACAAGAATTAGATAACATTCCTTCCCTAAAACTCAAGCAACGGTTCTCCTTACTTCCCAGTAATTTAGAGACAGTTAAAAGGGCATGCTACACAATGGTAAACATTCCCCTGTTCCACTTTATTTTCAGATGTGTTACTACCATCAAGTTCAAAATTAACAAATATTCTTCATGATATGGCAAAATGTCTCAGTTCCAATATCTGACATTTACATTCTTTTTTGGAACAAAATAAAGGTTTGAGATTTGCAACCACATGTTTGAAGGTCATTTCATTAACCAACAAGCCAAGTTATTGTAGAAACAAGAATAATTTTTAGGCATTTTTCTTTAAAAACAAATAATCGTTTGTCAAATATGAAATGCATATAAATGCAGTTCATATTTGTTGACTGGTCTGCATTTACAGGCATATTTACAGAATTGTGTCACTGATTATGCTGATCATACAGCACTTGCACACTAAGAGGGTTATGTCCATAGACTGTATTTAAAAAAGGACAAAATCTTTTAGTTCGTGAAATCAAGGAGGAGGAAGAGAAAAGTAGCAAAAATACTAAATAGCCACAAACTCTAGACTCTGAATGAAGTGTGTGGAATAATGAGCCTGCATCTTACTTGATACAGAAAATGTTGGTACATATATACTGTATATTAAAAAGAAAAAAAAAAAAACTTGACTGAAAACATGTGGCTCTACAGATACACTGTATTTGTTTTTTTTCTCTGGGAAAAGAAGATAAACAGGAGGGTAGATTACATTTGCATGCATGGATCCAGATTCTTTTGCTTGTCTATGATAGGAGTGAATTTTCCAGAAATGAATTTATTCAAGAGTATTTTATTGTGAATAATGTTAGATCTCACACTACACAAATTAAATCTAATACTGCCATCATTGTGCAGAACAGTCATTCATAATCATTTGAATAGCCACAAAGGAACCACAACACTAGCCAGCTTCTAAAGAAATCTGATAAAGTATGACTACCAAAATCCTCAACTTCTATAGGTTCAAAGTCAGTGTTATCACTCCACTTTAATTGCACACTTCAACTTCTACATTTTACCACTGCATGGTCCCAATCTGTTTTTAGTTGTGCATGTGAAATAAACATTTTGCATTTTGTAAGCATACAAAATTAGTGGAACCTGCTGATTTAAGTGGACACATCAATTTACCTGCTTTGGTTAGAGGACTCTGTTGTCCTGTCCTCACACTCCTGTCACAGCAGGAACAGGCTTGATGTACACCACTGGCTTCTGACCACCTGTTGATAATAAGTCACTTAATCTTTTGCAGTACAGAATCATTTTGTCACACCAGGTGATTTAGCCAATATTCCTTCAGTGTCAGTAATTTACACCCTGTGCAGTGGCTGCGGAGCAAATTCCTGATGGCAGTTCAGAACACGGTGTTCAAAGCATGAGTCATCCTTAACTGTAGACTTTAACTGGAAAATGGCAGCCACATGATTATTCAGCAGTTTTGACAGAACCATGATGGAAGTTTGTCAAAACGAACACAATTTGTGTGTGTGTGTAACCAAAATTATGATCAATAGCTAGGTAACTTCAGCAGGACGCAGTGTTGTACAACAAGAAGCATCAACTGATCTGGGGAAAGAAAAAAAAAAAAAAACAGTAGGGACATTTAATCTGGCTCAGAACAGTGTGAGTGTGTGCATCTTTACTGGTGTCTGGCTACTATGGCTAAAATGTCATCAGTCACCCCACAGGATGATGGTACCAACCATCTTGCCAAAATTAAATGATTAAATGATGAAGTCACCAAATATTTATAAATTATATTTCAAATTATGATAATTATAAAATTATGTTAATTTCACATGGCTAATGGTTACTGACTCATCCTTTCTGTATGAAGTTTGCATGTTCTTTCGTCATCTTTCATGGTTCCCAGTGTTCATTAAATGCAGATTATTCTCTACACAATGTGGAGTAAAGAATTGAAGCCAGTGTTCTGTTACTGGTACTTTTCTTTTTTTTTCTTTTCTTTTTTGTTTGGTGTATATATAAATAGGGCTTGATGGTGCACTCAAAATTGTAGAGATGTAAAACCTCAGGGAGCTTTCAAGTGGTTTACTGTTAGGTTTGAGCTAAGAAGAACAGTAAAGAGACACCAGACTGTAGCTAAACCAGCTCTTTGTGTACAGCATGTTTTTAGATACTTAAGAACAGTGATGTTTGGTCCCTGCTAAAGCAAATATATAATCTACACCTGGTATGCCATGTTGTGGAGACCTAAATTTTTACACAGCCACATTATGGGGACTTGTCTTCCTTATGAGGACAGAAATGTCCCTATAACATAAATAATACATTTTAAGGTAAAGACATATTTTAAAAAGTTAGGCTGAGGTTAGGTTAAGTTCAGGGTTAGGGCAGTAGTCATTATGGTTAAGGCTAGAGTGTGTCTCCAGGAAATGAATGTAGGTCAAAGCAATGTTACAGGTGATTTTTGATTAAATGTGACTACCTGACTACACTATGAGTAAGAGGGAGGAGGCAAGCTGGCAGCCAGGAGGGGGACTACAGTCAGTCATTTAGTATGACTTTTTTTTTGCGTCCGTTTTTAGCCCCTCCAACTTCAAATTTTCTACGCCCATTCACCGAACCACTGTCAGATCGTCAGGGCAGCACAATAATCAATCCTAGTAAGTTTGGTTCAAATCGGACCCAGTGAAATTATAACATTTTGTGTTTTTGTTGCAAAAATCCGGCTTTGCACCACTGCCACTGCAGACGTGTTCAGGGCACATCTGTGGTCTCACATACGTATGAAGTTTTACATGGATGAAACGGTCAATGTTGGAGCAGCATAGAAAAATGTAAAACGTCATATTTTCCTCCTCCACTAAGGGGCACTGTGTTTGAAAAGGAATATTTTCATATAGTTGTGTTCAGGGCCAGACTATCATCAATCCTAGCAAGTTTCGTTCAGATCGGACCCAGTTTGGTGAAGTTATAACAGTGTGTTTTTTTGTCGCAAAAATCCGACTTTTGCCATGGCAAAAACGTTTTACAATGCAACATGATATTCAACACACCTAATCTGCCATATGTTTTGAGAGATTTCACCGATTTTTTGGTTGGACACGATAATCCATGTAAAAGTTATTCCTGACAACATAAAGACTTTTTTTTTGATTTCTGTCACCACCAGGAGGTGCTGTTATCTAACTTGACCGTTCTAACATAGGCGTCTTCAGCAGTGGCCCATCATCAATCATAGCAAGTTCGGTTCGGATCGGACCGTGCCATTATGACGTTATAAGAGTCCCTATCTAATAAATGTGTGTATCAACTTTCGTTCACATACGTTAAACCTGGCACCGCTTGACCTGATGAAAGTTTTTTGCTGCAGTTGTTAGCCCCATCCCACTTCCATTTTTTGACACCCATTCACTGAACCACTTTCAGAGGTAATTTTTCAACAGGCCTGACACGTTCGCAAATGTAACATGTTTTTGAACATGTTTTGGCCCTTGAAAATGCGATTGAAGACGGAACAGAATAAAAACTAGTACCATGAGCGGTTCCTCGTTCAACCCGCCCACTTCAAGGTGTGGCCACCAAAACACGCATGGGCTGAGCTCCAGCCCCGCTCACGGTACTAGTTATTTTCAGCGCTGCCCCTATGGACATCGGGGTGGGTAGCCCCCGCAACGCGAGGATCAACCTAATCAGGGAGGGTCCCCGGTCTCGCGTATGAAGTTTCGAGCCAATCGGTCAATGTACGGCAAAGTTACATTTCACTTCCTGTTTAAAATACTTTCTCTTTGGCCAAGCTCACGTGCATAAACATGTTCAGGGCAGTTCCCTTGTCTCACATATCAAATTTCTCAAGATTCGTTAATATACTTTAGAAATATCCACACCCATACATACATCAATTAGTCCACAATTATTACTGGTTGAACATAATAATGGCACACGTCAGAATTAAACAGCACATAGACATTTGATTGTATATGCACCCTAAACTTTAGACAGTTCGTCATCCAAATAGAGGTGTGTGGCTTCGCAGAAGGTCCGCGCCGCCGGGCCTGCTTGGGGGCGGAGGGGGGGGCAGTGCTTTGGTGTCGCTGCTTTTGGTGGAACTAATGGAGCTATAGGATAGAACCACTCTCTGTCACTAATTTTCTACCACTTTATTCTCCACTGAAGGTCGCTGGTGCCTAACTCCAGCTGACATAGGGCGAGACAGGTTGCCAGTCCATCACAGGGCCACATAGAGAGACAATCATTCACTCTCACATTCACACCTACGGGCAATTTAGAGTGCCCAACTGGCCTAATCCCCAAATCTGCATGCAAACCCCTTGCAGAAGGGCCCTTGTTCCGACCAGGTCGTGAACCCTGGACCTCTTGTTGCAAAGACAAGAGTGACTACACCAACCGTGTGGCCCAGGATAGAAACGCTCTCATGTAAAAAATAGAACCATGTTTCTTTATATGTGCTGCATTTGAAATTCCCTACCCAGCAATGCAGATGATATGACTTTTTTTAAACCACATGCAGCCCTCTCTATCAATACTAGTGTGAAAATAGACATCAGAGCCACGGCATGAAATAATTTTAGATGTAGGACGACAGCACTGGCCTGTGTAAAGGTGAAACTGGATCACAAAAAGTGCCTTGTGACATTTAGTATCTCCCGACTGAGCTGTAAATTTTAAATTCATGCAGTATTTATTTGCCCAAAGATCTGTGCTGGTGTCTGCACTGAAGATGAAGGTATTGCTCCACTACCATGATACTCATCTTGTATGTATTATCAAGAATAAATACTTTTCATTTACTAAAATAATGTACTTACAGGATACGTACCACAGTCTTTTAAATTTGCCACTTAAAACCGCCACTTAAAAAAACCCACCCAAAATGTTCTGGCTAATTATTGTCTTATAGCCAACCTCCCTTTATTGCTTTTTCTGTGGCAAAAAAAACGATATGATTATCTGCACATTAATGATTTTTTGAGAACCTTCAGTCAGAATTTAGAAAACATCATAACACACAAACAGCACTACTGAAAGTCACCAATGACCTTCTGTTGGCCTCATACAATGATCTTGTATCTATATGCTAAAACAGAGAGAAATACTTCAGCTAACTATTAAGTAGCAATCTATGCCTGCGAGACTTCAGTGCAGTCATAGTCAAAATGTCCTCAGTGTTCTCAAAAACATTTATTCAGTTCAAAGATCAAAACCAGAAAATCCAGCACTCCAGTCAGTCCAGTTAGATACCAAATAGATCGACAAAAATCAGAAACCAGGAAGAGGAAATACAAAATCTAACATGGGAGAATTCCCAGGAAAAAGTATGCTGGAACGCTGACAAACTCACAAGACGATCTGACACATCTCTACCATGTAATCACAAGGGTTTGAAACTTGACATTAAGTGGGAAATAGACACAGACATTTCAAAATAAATGGAGATGCAACCATCTGCAACCATCAAATTCAAAATGAACTAATATATTTTATAAAATCACTTTCAACATCTGATATGTTGTTTATGTTCTATTGGGAATATAATATAGGTTTATGAGATTTGACAATCATGTTATACAATAAAAATAAAAACTAGAACAGGCGTTGCTCTGTCCTGCACGTCATGACTACTCTGTGTTAAAATGCAGCTGGACACAGGGGTGCTTTGGAGTCCATGTACCGTTTATTTTTCCCCACATCAGGTTCAGCACACGGGTGTATAATGAAAAAAGAGCAGAGCTGTCACACAAGCTTCATCCTCAATATACAGCCTAATATAAAAGAAAAACAATTAAGCGTGCAATGCACAAGAATGAAATGGCAACAGCACATGCACGCAATCTTAAACCAACTCACTCTCAAGTCGTTTCTCAGTATACACCCAGGTGAAATACACAAGCAGAAAATTACACAGAGCACTCCAGAACAACACTATATTTTCACTCCTAAATCAACAATAATGCAAATTAAATATTTACAATTAGACAGTCTGTACCTCTCACAGTCACACTCAGCAGCGACTAAAGAAAGGTAGGCACTAACGCGAGACAATTAACATAATAAAATCCGAAATTCAAAATAAAAGCACAAAAATAAAATATGATAAAATGATAAATAATGAAAACAATAAACCCAAGGAAGGATTTTTGAACACAAAATAATATGATTTCAACCTGGCTACATACACCCCTCCTAAAATTCACCAAAATCTGACCAATCACAAGTTCACAGTCTATTTCCGGCACAGTCTGGCATAAGTAAAATGAAAGACCTAGTCTTCATAACAACTAAAAAGTTTCCTCACATACAAGGTTCAGAGGAGTTTGATCAAGTCTCTAAATCCCCCTAGCTCAGTGCAACCTAGTACACCACACAAAAACCTGGCTAATAGAAATATTTAAATATCTCAAAACTTAGGATAAGTAAGAAAACAAACAAATCAATATAATAAACACGGCACAAAAGCAGTGTCATCTATCAAAACTCAAGGAGATCAACTATGCTCTCTCCTCAGTCCTCTAATGTGAAGGAAGGACACACAGCAGCTTTTCAACTGAAGGTCCTTCAGTGCAGAGCTAAACAAGCTCTCACCAGCAAGAGAACCCTCACTGCATCTCCAAGCATGTTCTCCTCTCATCAAAGGCAGTGACACGAGAGCCTGCCTGAGGATCAACCAATGATCTAACTCTGTGAGGAGGAACCTGAGCCAGCCAACTACAGTTTCCTGGCCTTAGCAAAGAAACACAGAAGGCATGCGCTCAAGAAGAGGCCATCGTTGACTCCACCATCTTATTGTAGTTCCTTTGTCAACCACCATCTTGATTTGTAGTCTCTCTACCAGATTCGGCCATTTGGTCTGTACCCACACACGTACTCTCTCTCTCTTTTTCTCTTACACACATACACTGTATATATTTACATTTAGTAGATATTGTTGTTTTAATTTTTGTCGTCTCCTTTTTTAATAAATGTTTTTAAATATACAGTGTGGTCCAATTAATGTTGCACAAGTGTGAATCTCTTCCCAGCAGAACTCCAGTCCTTCAATCCAAGCTAACTATTGATGTGGCATGTGGATTTATAAATTATTAAATCAGATAAATTATTAATCATAATTCAAATTGTAATCAGCTAAATTCATGAGACTGAATCAGTAAATTGGTTATTTTTTCCCTTCTTTTGAAGGGTGGTGCCCCGAGGAACTTTATTAAAAGAGCTGTATGTAGTATTTTTGGGGCTTTATTATCATAAATCACATTTACTATCCGTAATTGGGGTGCTAATATTGTATAATAGCACATCTGTTCCAATTATTTACTTCCTCTTCAATTTAAACCAGCAGAATATACAAGTATAAATATGTCAGTTAGTGTAAACAAATGTAATACAGAAAAAAAATTAACATAAAATACATTATTATCAATTATAAAAACTAGAACCATATATAGAATAGAACGGAATAGAAATAGAATAGAATAGAAAAGAGAAAGTGTTTAAAAGTGTTAGTTTGAGTGATGTTTAGTAGATAACATGACAGTGGACTGTGTGTTACGGTTTGTAGGTTATTCAGTATTATAACATCATAAAAGTATGGAAAATAATTTGGTTTGTGCGTAATTATTTGTCATAATTCTCCCTCCTGGTTTTCATATAATCATTCAGCTGATGTTACTCGCCACATCTAACTGATGTTATATATTACAGTTATTATTTACAGTATGGTGTAAAGTACAGAGATGCTAACTTTATATAAATACCTGTATTTACTGTATTTCTGTAGTCGTTAGTGAACAGAGGAAAGAAAATCATACAATATTATCAGTACAAACCTGTGTTATGTGTCTCTTGTGTGAGGGGCTTCTCTTCTCTTCTGTTGAGGCAACTGTTCGTCTGCTGCTCCTCTCCTCTACCACAAACACGCCACACTCTCTCTCTCTTTCTCTGCCGTTTAGACTGAATGCAATTATCACTACATTTTTTACAACTACTTTGATGACAGCTAGCCCGCAGTTAGCAAGCAAATGGTAACATAATATGGAAAAATAATGAGTTTCACTATCATACACGTCCATGACCAATACAATTACAATATACACAAGTAAAAATTATAAACGTGTCTTTATACGACACCCTTAACTGTGGACACGGTCGTAAATGTTGACGACAGCGTTTTGATCGGCAAGGGCCACCGTAGTTCTCAGGGAAGGGAGGGGTGAGCAGAGGAGCATTTCTTTGTTGCATTCTCGAGTTTATCCTCTAGATGTCACTAGAAATTACATACTTCCCCTTTAAGTAAAGCCATTAATATTTTTATTATTAATCTTTTCATAGCCAATTTCATAGCCAACTGATACACAGGCTCTATTTCACGGTGCCTCACTTGATAATGCGCACCTCCCCCAACAGAGCCCAAGATGAGACCATCATGCTGGCCAGGCACAACCAAGTTAGGTACAACAAACACCATAAAGCTGCATCTCCAAGTTTTAAAATTCCTCTAGCCGAGTCTGCAGAACACCACAGCCAAAAAAAATGATGTTCTCCTCAGAATGCCGCTTCTCAGGCAAAACATGGACAGAGATTCTCTACTGCACGTTCACTGATACTGCTCGCCATTGAGCCAGAGTCCAACATGCCCTTGAGCTAAACACTGTGATTAACAAGGACAGGTGTACAGAATGGCTCACAAAAAGTTTGGATCTTTCTCGGGACCCACTGAGTGCTTTGGCATACCTCTCTTCATATAAGTGCTAGGCTATCGCTTTCTGAAAGGGAGAAATCAAACACCAAGTATGGTTTTTTTAGTTTAACCGATGGTCCTCAGCACCAGTGCTGTTGTTCGCTGAAAGTGGTGGCGGTTGGTCAGCTGAGGACAGTCAGCTGACCAACATGAACTGTTCTGCTGTTTGCAATGAGACAATGTTGAGTGATCAGGGGTACCACAAACTCTGCACACTTTTGGGGCTGATGTACTGTGGGGCACTGACTAAGGTGCTGTTGGGTTCTAGCAGTAACTGACACTTTTTATGTGACTCGTCTGTCCAACAAACTCACTAAGTTGCAAGAGTTTGCAGCGTGATCAATTGAGAGGTCATTGCGTAGCTTGGTCCTCACCACATCAAGTATAAAGCCATTAGATTTTCTCACTTGTGAAATGTGGATTTGTCTCAGCCATCACCCCTGAATAAAGGAGGATCCTTTGCATCAGATTGCAGTACGATACTGACATTAGGTAGTGTAGTCTCTGAAGGCGGTGGAGGAGTGTCATATGTGCTACTATCTGTTTGTAGCTGAGCTGTGATGGATTCATCTAGCTTTTCTGCTAACTGTGTGATGAGTAAACTCAAATCTGTGATCTGCTCAACTTGGCTTGGTATGGCATTATCTACGAGTAGACGCAAGCTGTGCTGTGCCTAAAGCTGAGACACTTGGCCCTGATCGTAGTCTCTAAGGGTGGACTTGAAAAGTCCCTCCCTACACCAAACTGGTACTCTGAAAGGACACACTCAAGTGAATATGTCTTACCCTCTGCCATATGTCTGTCATATACGATTACAGATCAAATTAAAACAAAAAATAAAACAGTAAAATCAGAAGGACAAGGTCAAGGCACCATTGTAACGGGCGTTGCTCTGTCCTGCACGTCGCGACTACTCTGCATTGTGTTGTGTGTTTAAAAGCAGCTGGACACTGGGGTGCTTTTGAGTCATGGTACTGTATATTTTTCCCCAGATCAGGTTTGGCACAAAATTACCTGGCAATGGTGTATAATGAAAAAAAGAGCAGAGCTGTCACACAAGCTTCATCCTAAATAAAGAGCCTCTCACAGTGACTGACTTACTAAATAAAACTTTTAACACATCATTGTAATAAAGAAATAATACATAAAATACATTTGCAATATGTAAATGTGCCTGTCAATGAACATTATTAGTAAAATACTCCAAAAGTATAATATCACTCAATATAATGAACATGAAAATGGAAATATAATCAATGAAAACCTGGTCAATATACAGTAGGAGCCATTCAAACGTTCCCCTGTTTCCTTGGCTGGCCCTCTGCAGGCCCCCCCGCAGGACCGTGACTGATCCAAGATGGCCTGCCGGAATCACAGGCGCAAAAGTAGAGTAATATACATGTAATAAATTGCTGAGTAGTATATGACCTAAATGTGGTCATAGCAATAATGTGTCTATTCTAACATCAATTTACAATGAAACATGGTTTTACAAGCCTGTGTTGTAGAATGAAAAATAAATTAAGCATGTGTGTTGTTTTACCCTGAAAATCAATGCATTCCAGTTGCAGGTAAATTTTACCCAGTGGCAGTTTTAGTGTTAAAACTGATACTTATGATACGGTACGCAAATAAACCCTAACAAATAAATAACATGCTTAGGCGTCAATGAATATACAGTATATACATAAGAATGTATGTGTCAAATGAAAGAGTGTTCCCAAGTGTACACCCTTGTGCTACTCAAACAAGAGGAAAGGAAACAAAGAGGAATAATTGAGAGGTTCAGTATATACATTACTTCACCAGAGGATTGCGTGTCATGTGTCCTCGCAGTGGCACAGGGGAGGAGACTTAACAGCATTTTTTTTAAGTAATTACCATGTGAAATGAAAAAAAGTGTCATTTTCATTTTCACTGATCGCGCAGTGTGTCTGGGAATGTGTTTGAAGGAGACTTACGTTTTTACAGAGACTGATCTTTTTACTCCAGCAATGAGCCTTTCTCAAGTGTGAAATGACTTTGTCCAGATAATGCATTTCAATGATCTCACAACCATCTGAGAATACCAGTAATAATGTCTCCTTTTGAATATTTGATCACAATTTGATCGTTGTGAATCTACATTTTGAGAGGAAGAATTAAATACTGTTTATTTTAAAACTCGAAAATGATATTTATCGATATGTGGAGAGAGAGAGTGGCTGTAGGGTCTTACCAAGTATGTATTTCTCAGACCATAAGAGGAGTAAACAATTAAGGTGGAGACAGACCTGACACAGACCTGTTGGACAAAGGCAAAGGTTATTGATGGTCATACCGTAAATTTCAAGGATATTTCATAATTCAGCACCCATCTCCTTCACAACATTTCAATTTTATTCATTTGTTTAATTTTTGTTCTGTGTGTTCTGATTTATCTTATCTTTATTCCCACCAATTTGGCTTTATTCTCGAAATTCATTCAACTAACCCTAACCCTTAACAGGTCAGCAGTCTCTTATAGGACCAACATACACAGACAAAAAAATATGGAGAATTGTGACAAGATAACATAATAGTGACATAATAACATAAAATATTCAGACTGATTGGCAATTCTGAAACATTATTATCTTAAATGATGTAACAGTTTAGGGGTAAACATTCGAAAATAAGTTACTTCGGGGTGTTTTTTCCACAAACGTTTTAAACAGGAAAACGTAGTGTACACTGCATTGTTTGAAATTCCGCTCCACTGCATTGTTTGAAATTCCGTTCCACATATTCCTCAGACTTGTGTCTCCCAACAGCAAGCAGCTGTGCTTCTTTTCCACACTCCGCCCTTTTCCAAATCCTACAGCAATTGTTTCAGAGGGCAGAACAATTCACTGGACAGGCTTCACACATTCTTGGCATCAGTCCAACTTGTTGCCACCCACTGACTATTACTACCTATTATTACCTGACTCATGTCTCTGCACACTCACATGATATAAATACTGTTGTCTCTCCATTAATACACTCACTCACCTACACCCACACACGCACTTAAATATTTCATTGTTACTCAAACTGAACAAATGCAATGAAATCCAGACCTAATAAGATTTTAAATATGTAAATATGTCTCTTCATCTCAGACTGCTTTCCTTTCAGAACACATCAGCAACACCATAGCAAAGTTTGCAGACCACACAACGGCGACTGATCTCAGGAGCGGAAGAGTCTCCCTACAGGGATGAGGTCCTGAAATTAACCAAGTGGTGTTCTGCTAACAATGTCACAAAATCACCGTTGACTGTTCAATCTCACAGTGACAGTTGTGAGGAAGTTGTTTTCAGGTCCTGTAAAAACAGATCTAAGGGCCAAAGTGGCAAAATTACTTTTTAAAATGATCTGCCATTAATATTGTGTTTTCCTAATCTGATTCCTTAACTTGAGTGTCATTTTAATTCTAAAGGAGCAAATTTAATGCACCAAATATCCTCACAAAGATTAATAATGTATTCTAATTTTAAAAACTAATACAGTGATAGTAAAAGTGACATCATGTTGATAGGCTGTTATGTAACAGAAACCAGGGGTAACATGCATGTGTGACTCCAATGAAGCTTTGATACATAGATGGACTTTTTGAGGGGACACAGTGTTTCAGGACAAGTATCTGCATGAGATGTATTGATTATCCTGTGAAGGTTTGCAAAATTCAGCATTACACAACATGGAGCCGTAAACTCAAGACAGGTGATCTGACACAGAGTATGTTTTTTTCATTATCATTATTACTTTTGCAAGCAGCATTTTCTTATATTCAAATGGACATATGGGAAATCTAAATAAAAGCAAAATTTGTTGCACTGTCAGGACTGTATGTGATAAAGTCAGTAGGTCATGTATTTGTGATATTCAATAAACAGGTGCAGAAACTTTATCTTCTTTAATAACTGTATGCAGAACACTCTAGACTGTCTTTTGGCCATAGACTGCTATAGCACACAAATGACTATAAGAATAATAATTAGTAACTTCACAAATCACGTTCTCTTACAGTCACAGTAGGAAAACTGTGTGATTGATCACTGGACTGATCCACATTTAATGTTCTACAGGAAACATGAAGGAAATTTTCCACTCCAGAGTGAAAAACTTTTTTTCTTTCTTATCAATATGAGAGGTAACTCTTTAAATTGCAAATATTTTTAGTGGAGCAGTGGGAAGTGAGGAGCTCATTTGAAAAAACTAAATGGTGTTTTTTGCTTTTTACATGAAATCCCAATGTAGTTAAAGAAACCAAACTCAGTTTACAGTATAGAATAGTAAAGACATAAACTCTGTAAGTATTGGGCAACATATAGATTCAGCTGGTCAGTGTTCTTTACATATCAAGTGTTTCATCTTCATAACTTTTCATTATCAGCTGTTGCTCACTTGGTGACACAAGCCTTCTATATTTCTGGATTGGTACATCTGTGATTAACCTCACAGTGTACTTCAAAAAGCCATGGAATTACCAAGATTAGTTACACCTGGCTTGACCAAACCGCACCACTTCATTCTGGCCTAACATTCGTGCAACCGACTAAGCCATGATGAACTTAATAGAATAAGTTAAGGCCCACTTTCTCACATATCCTGGATATCTTAATTCTACTTTTGTGCAACAGACCCCTGTAAATCATATTGTCAAACAAACCTAAACATGTGACCCAGGGTCATAACATAGGCCATCTGTTTTTATTTATTTATTTCACTTTTCTAGGATAAAAAGCTAAGCTCAACCAATAATTCAGACATAAGCTTTTGAACTGTGTCATTTTCCTGATCTCTTAATATTTTCAGATGTCCATCACATGCTCTCATACTCTTAAGTGTTGTCCATGTCATCAGTTCCACTCTATTTGTCTTATTCTAATAAATCTAATAAATGTTATTTTAACCCTTTTGTCACATCTCCTTGACTTTCCCAAGTCCGGACGCTATTGCTGTGTTTATGTAGAAAAAATTCACAGCCTTTACAAAGCATTTCTTTATTACAGTTGTAATTTTGACTCGATCATCATCAAATTATGTGGTCAAATTACATCATAGTCACTGCGATGCCTCAGCTCAAACATACTGAGAACAGGAAGAGCTGATAAACGGCTCTCCACTGCAATGACTATATTAGTTTGTTGTCCAGCAACAGATTTAAAGAGGACATTCACTGGAAAATCAAATTTCTAATGTTTTTTGGTGTGTCCCCATGTCCCTCCAGTATCTAAACATCACTAAAGTTTCACAATAAACACTTCAGCCACTTTTGAGAAAAAAGGCTTCTCTGTTTATCTGTGCTCAAGCAAGTGGTTTTGAAAAGTCGAGTTTAGTTACGCAACTAGCACATTTGATGTGCAACGAACCCTCCCCCAACGGCTACTCTCGGTCGTGGGCATGAACATTCAACCTGAAGAAGAAGCAGCTGAATCGCTTCCGCCATTACAACTATTGTATCTGTTGAGAGCAACATGTCTCAGAAGAAAGGTTCAGTTCATTGTTGCTCTGTTGCTGGTTGTCAAAAACACTAGACGCTTCGTAGACTCCCTTCTAATGAGGAAAAAAGAGCAGAGTGGATATCTTTCACTTTTGATAGTAAAATCCCTGCTAAGCTTCCTGAAATGCTGTTTGTTTGTAGCAGTCACTTTGAAAGGCAGTGTGTGTGTTTGCCTTTTCTGATTTCTGTTTCAGTAGCGGTAGAAAATGAGTGAGTGAGAATGAGTGTTTGTCTCAGCTCCACGATACTGTCTACAAGCAAAACGTTGCATGACTTGTGTGGAAATGTGTGTATTTTTGTGTCATTGTGTGATTGGCCAGCTACGAGTGGACTGACTGCGCAGTGCTTTGCCCCCCCAAACGGCAGGAGCATCAGTTTGAGTGGTTTAATTTACATGTAAAATAAACAATTTTAGTATTTGTTCCCTATGCACACAGTTGCACTCAACTTTTCAAAACCGATTGCTTGAGCACAGATAAACAGAGAAGCCCTTTTTTCTCAAAAGTGGCTGAAGTGTTTATTGTGACACTTTAGTGATGTTTAGATACAGAAGGGACACACCAAAAAACAGTGGTCAGAAAATCAGAAATTTGATTTTCCAGTGAATGTCCCCTTTAAATTTTTCCTCCAGCCAGAAGGAACACACCCAACATGTTCATGTTCTACAGCATCTCCTTGAGAATAAGCTGTTTCTTAAGACTGAGAAATGTGAATTCAGTGTCCCTTCTGTTATGTTTTTGGGTTATATTCTTTACAGTGGCCAACTTAAACCTCACCCCCAGAAGATTGAGGCTGTGGTGAGTTGGCTGGTTCCCACAACATGTAAGCAATTGCAACAATTTCTGGGGTTCGCTAACTTCTACTGCTGGTTTATCCAGGGATACAGCAAGTTTGCCTTTCCCCTCATTAGACTCACTTCTACCTCACTGCCTTTTAAATGGACCCCAGAGGCAGAGGCCACCTTCTCTAGACTCAAACAGCTCTTCACCTCTGCTCCAATCCTCGCTCATCCAGATCCCAGTCTACAATTCATCGCTGAAGTTGATGTGCCAGACACAGGTATCAGGGCGGTCCTATTACAATGGAACCCTAAGGACCAAAAGTTGCACCCCTGCGCATTTCACTCCCATAAGTTAACTTTTACAGAAATTAACTATGACACTGGCAACAGAGTGTCAACCTTTGGCTGTGGTTTCTGCCCTACAGGAGTGGAGACATTGGTTGGCAGGGGCTGAGCTGCCATTCATCATCTGGACCGACCACAAGAAACTTTCATACCTCAGTACCACCAAGAGACTCAATTCCCACCAACCTGTTGGTCTCTCTTCCTTGGCAGGTTTAATTTAACCCCTGAATGGGGATGTGAAGGAGTTTGTTATTGCCTGTTCCTCCTGCGCCTGAGGCAAGTCGTCCCATTGCCCTCCTGCCAACCACCTCCAACCTCTCCCCAGCTGCCCCTGGTTCCACATCCTCAGTGGATTTTATCATGTCCAATGGACAGACCATCATACTCACTGTTGTGGACAGATTTTCCAAATGTGTACATTTCATCCCCTTCCCCAAACTCCCCTCAGCCCTTGAAACTGCTAAACTCCCCATCCTCCACGTCTTCCATCTTCATGGCATCCTCAGGACATTGTCTCAGACCGGGGACCCCAATTCATCACAGGTCTGGCAGGCCTTTTGGCGGGCACCTCTCCTTCAGCTACCATCCCCAGTCCAACAGACAATCCAAGAGGGCCAACCAGGACCTGGAGTATGCTCTTCACTGCATCACTGCCTGACACCCTGCCTCCTGGAGCTCTCATCTCCCCTGGGTGGAGGATGCACATAATTCCCTCACCAACTCCTCCATTGGTATGATGCCCTTCATGACCAGCTACGGCTTCCAGTCCCCACTGTTATCACAGGAGGAAGAGGTCACTGTGTCCTCTATCTGAGCGCATCTTAGTTGTTGCCAGGCCATCTGGAGGGCTGATGAGGCTGCTGTCACCCGTTCCTCTCAAAGGAACCAATTGCCTGGCTGATCGCCACCGCACTCCAGCCCCTGACTACTGGCTCGGTGATAAGGTCTGACTTTCTTCCTGCAATCTCCCCCTCCAAGTTGAATCCAGGAAGTTGGCACCATGATTCATCGGCCCTTTTGAGGTGCACTTGGTCATGACCCTTCTGCTGTGCAGCTCAAGCTCCCTTCTTCCCTGAGGATCCATCCCCTGTCTCCACCAGTGACCTAGTTAACCTTTGTTAACTTCCTTTGATTCCCTAGTTTGCTTTTGTTACCATTTTTCTGCACAGCTGGGCAGAGAGTAATAATTGCTGCTGTTTTCAATCACCTCATCAAGCTTTGCCTACTTAAACCTGGACTTCCCGTTCCTCTGTGTCAGTGTGTTATGTTTCACATGCCTGGTAACTTGATGTCACTTAGCTCCCTCAACATACTTACTTGTTCGTACATTTTCCTGAGCTCCACCTTGCCAGCCGGCAAGCCTCAGTGCTTTTTGTTTGTTAGATTCCAAGGACTGGTTACAGGGCTGTTTCTAGGCAAGATGCTGTTTGGGGGCCTCTAGTTTGTCAAACTGTGATGAAGAGATTCCTAACCCTTTAGATAGTCTACTAAGATGCCACAATCTATTACACTTCATGAGCAAAAGAGACTATAGGTAAAATCAAAAATCTTAAGGTGAGCCATTCAGGCAAGTTAAATTGATTAAAAAACACTATAATACAAGGAAAATAATCTTGTATATGTCAATAAATAGAACAGAGTGAGTATTTATAAAAAAATGTTTACTTTAAATAAGAAAATCCAATAAACCAACAAGTGCAACAATAAAAAACAAACCAACACTTAAAATAATGCTTAATTACCTTAGTCTCACACTTATCAGCATAACACCTAATAATAGCACACATTATTCCCAGCACAGATGGTCCTGGAATTTCCTGGACAGAAGGAGGTTCTAAGGAACGTGATGGTCCTGGAGCTTCCTGGTCAGGATTTTCAGGAGATCCTTCTGGCTCAATGTCTGGAGCTCCAAAATATTTTAGAATTGCTCCTGCAAAGACAAAGCTCATTAGATCAGCAAGCAAAATAAATTATTAAGTGCATATTCCTATTTTATTATTACAGTGATGTTGCAGTAATACAGGAAAATTACAATTAATTTGTTTTTATATTAAACATTGTGATTGCAGTGTCCCTTTAAAGCGTTTAACCAATTACAAAAGTGTCACTTTTAATAGTTTTTTTGCATTAGTTTACATACTGTACTAGTTAAAATAATAAAACTAAGATAATGATCCACTGCCACAATAGTCTAAAATAGTCAACACCATGCCTAATAAAATATTTCCTTAAAATATTTCTTTGAATTATAAAACAGTAGCACACTTCTAATTAGGGGCCTATAAAATACACACTAAGCTTATTAAATTAATCATTAAATTAATAATTAAGTAAGGCTAAAATTACATTAATTTAAGTGTCAAATAAATGACAGACAACTTCCACTCTGTCATTGCCACTGACTACAACAACATGCCCTCTCTCCCTGTTTATAATCTGAATAAAGGTCTGGAGTCCATCAGTCATTCCCATGGCAGGACATGGCCAAGTTTCATAAAACAAACAAAAAGCTGAGTTCATGACGAGCAAATATTAGCCAGCCAGCTAACATTTATCCGACGCTAGCTAGCTGGCTAGCAGGACAAATAAACAACTTGAAAAACAAAAACAAACAAAAAAACGTTGTTTCACCTCCACCTCTCTAGCCCACATCACCAACAAATAACTCCCCTTTATCCTTTTTCCTTCCGTTTTGACGCACCGCTGGGATAACTCCTTTTTGATGCCATTATGGTGTTTGTTGTTTTTAATCCTCTTGCTAACGGGAATGAATGGTAGCTGTCAATCATTCCCATCATACCTGTCACTCCACCTCCGTGTTTACAGTTCACCTAGAATTGTTCCAAGTATACTGTTTTCATCAATATTTCTGTTGAACACATCATGGCCATTTCTCCTTAATGTTATAACCTGAACCTTTCACCCTGTAACGGTCATCTGATAAAAAGTGACTCATTTTTAGGGCTATAGCTCAGTCATCTATGAGTACACGAGGCATAAAGTAGTGACTGTTTGTGCGGTTGCACTGTACGTTAAGCAGAAGTGATGCTGCTATATAGCGCCTCTAGAGGCGTTCATGTGTTTATACTAAGAGAGAGAGAGAGAGAGCGAGAGCGCGCAGTCATTTTCCGGACAGCAGCAGCAGGAAGGGTTTGGGACTTTTACTTTAACCAGCTGCCAGATTCCCCCAGAAAAGCGCGACGGAATCATGCGACGTGTCAAAGATTTTCGCGAACGCACTTCCCTCGTGCCTTTACGAGCAGATTTAGGCTGTTCACGTGTCTGTGCGCGTCGACGAGGAACTAATGTTTAGACGACGAAGCACATCGCCCCGAGTTTGGAAGTGCGTTTAGTGAGCTGTCACACGAGAGAAGGCAAACCATAGAATCCGAAAACTTAGCAGCAGTGAGTGAACGTAGTGGTGACCAGGGAGGAGCAGCCTCCGAATGTCTTCCCTCTGAGCCGTGAGGCTGACGAAGGAGCGAGGATGCAGGTGAAGAAGCAGCGGCAGTCTGAGCGTGGTAGCGGGCACATGCTGCAAACGGGCAGACTACGCAAAAACACCCCATGGTTCTCAAATATCAAGATATTCTTGATATCGGAATGCGCCCTCATGTTGGCCCAGGGTACTGTTGGAGCTTATCTGGTGAGTTCAACACCGCACACACCCCACTGATCTGAATAATATCCATGTTTGTCTTACCCGGTTGTGAGCTTTCTGAGCTCCTGTGCTTTGCACTTAAACCTCGTAGCTTAACTATGACACAAAAAGTCCAGCTGCTCAACTTGTCTGCCATGTATATAATACATCACAACATGAACACAACCAGTTTATTATGTAGAAACCAAAAACTGACCTACTAATTATTGGTTTTCACAAAAACACTATGTTTATGAAGGCTGTAATTGGCAGATTTTTACCAAAATGTCATTAAAGGCCAATTCAGTGGTTTCTTTTGCTTTACCCTCTCTTTTTGGTTGACTGTTAGACTATTGAAAACCACAACATGAACAATATTGATGATTTCAATCGGTCCTTTATACTTTCAGTGTATATTTTGATGTTAAAAAGTAAAGGTTAAGGATGTCGTGCCTCTAGGATTCATGAGACAAAGGTTCCTGAAGTTCTCTAAAATGTGTGGCTGTTCTAGCTCGGCTCTGCTGAAATTTTTTTTTTTTTTTTTTTCCCATTAGGTATAGTACCTGGTACTTTTTTAGCACCTGCTCTGGTGGGGTTCCAAGCGAGCTGAGCCGATACTAAAATGTAAAGTCAATGGACTGATTTGCAGTGAGTGTCGTCACTGGAAGAATCAAATCGAACGATGCTGAACTTGATCAGTTAAAATCAACTGATCAAATTACACAAACATAAGCGACCTGTTTGTGTGTCAGCTGAACAGAGCTCATTACATACAACTTTAACATGAAGAAAGTCATTTCCTGAATGATTCTTGTAAAAAAAAAAAAGACCAAAACAAACAACTTGAGTTGCTTGAAGCTAAAATATACAATATATATATTTATTTATGTAAAACTTTATGATGAAACATTGACATAATGATGCTGTGTGCACAGCGTGTCCTGTCCAGCTTCCACTGCTGACCATGTTTAGATTTTTAGTTGAACAAGGTGTCTGAAGCTTTAGGATGATACATGCACCATGCTGTCACAGATTTAACAATGCTAAATTTTGACTGTTTTAATTGTATTAGGTAGAATCTCAAACAAGGCCGGGGATGATCTCGTAATGAGATCAAGGATCTAAATTCTGTTGGTCATTGCAGCCCCTCCCTGGTAAAAAGCAAATGTTTAACTCCAGGGCCAGAGCTGCAAAATGTGACTAACAATTAGGGATACACTGATCTGACTTTTTTCAGTCACAGTACCGATACAAATACCTGGGCTTTGGCCAATACCCCATACTGATCTGATGCATTGTTGAATTAATAAATTGTATACCATGTGGAAGAGACTGAAGGCATCAGGCTCAACCTAAACATTACTTTCCTAACTTTATAAAAACAAAATACAGCAAATGAATACATACATATTGTAGAAATTAACTTAACTGTTATTTATTAAAATAAATAATTGTTCGCCAGCAGCAACTTGGAATAGCGTTCAAAATAAACTGGAAACAAACTTATTTGTAAACATGTTGTGCAAACAGGAAATAAATGAAAATCCAGCAATATAAAATTTAGCAGTAACTGATAAACAGATTTACTAAGCCAAAAACACAAATAAACAGAAATCTAACCTTTTTTTAAATAAATGTTTATTGCAAACAGGAAATCAAAATCCCCACAAAAATATATATAACTATGTCAAACATATTCAGTAAACAGAAACCAAACTCTGTGACCTGTTGTTACCCAGAATGTTCACTGAAGCATCAGTGGCAGGTTCTTTCTTATGAAAACGAGTGTTTCTGCTCTCTTTCTGACATGAGTGTTTCTTTACTCATCCTTAATGTTGGAGACTGTGCTGAACAGTCTCACACTCGCTGCACTTGTGTTGCTTTCATGCTGTCGGCTAGAATTTTTCTCATCTTTGCAGTGCAACCACTAAAGTCAGCTGCTTAGTTGTTGAGCGCCGTGTCTGCTCGGTTCAGTTATGACAGTCAAGACATGATAATTTGTAAGATAAGATATATAGAATGAAAAACAAATGTAAATTTGTGAAATATTCAACTATAATTTTACTCTCAGAATGCAAATTATGTTCTCAAAAATGAAGCTAACCAGTGACTTGAGTAAGTAGCTACACATTTAATCATGTCTATGAACATTATAGCTATTTTCTACAGAAATAATTCTACATGTTTTTTTCACTTCTACTGTCATACCAAAGATACACATTGCAGTATTTATGCTAAATTTAATAATGTAAATTCAAACTTGAATGCTTTACCCTTTTGACAGGAGAGCAAACATCATTACCGGAGGGTTGGTAATCATGAAAGGGTAGCAGTATGACACTGAAAAACTGAAAAAACTTATGACAATGGGCTCAAATCGAAATAGGAATATATGGATAATAAGTGCTGAAATTCAGTTTTTTTTCCACTGATACAAGTGCTGTGATCTGGAGGTTGTTCTTACTCTGCAAATGACTATTTAAAAAAAATAAAAATATCAGGAGACAAAGAAGAAGAAGAAGAATGGCTGGAACACAGGAATGGTGGTCATTGAAGTACACACTTTTCCGTGATAATTTTATCAAAGGCAAGTGCACATATTTATATCCTTTTAATCACTCTAGTTTAATCATTATACCTTAATGCAATTGTTCTGGCACATTTCATCACTGGTGAAACAGCAATTGATGCTTTTGTAAGCTAATGATAGATGAATAAAAATTCTGTAACATTAAAATGGAGGAAGATGTGTCTTAATCTAATGATAACTGCAAATTATTTAGACTTGTCTTTATCAAGAGTTGTCTGTGAGTTATTTGAAAATGATGATTTGTGTAATTGTTTTATGTTATCTGGAAGACTAGTGATATAGTTTAGCAATTGTGCTCAGACCGGTATATGTGCACTAAAACTTTCAGTGCTGATTTGTTAATGTGCACTGTCCAAATACATTATACATGATGATAATATTTAGGATTTGCTATTTACTATCACTTAGTACAAATTATATAATAGATCTTGGCATTGTTAACCTTTTCCTTTGCCAACAGTCATATTGTTTTCTTATAGGTGCTAAATCTGATGACTCCTTGTTCCCAGACTGTGTTCCCTCCGTATCCTCACACACTCAAGCCACCAGTAAGAGGAAAAGAGAGAAAGACATGGAGACATACAATATAAGCATGAAGAATAAATTTTACCAGTCATTTAAATAAATACACTAATACTTTTTTATTTGTATATGTTTAAAATAACACATAATAGCACAAATAATATCAGTTGTTAAAGAAATGGAAGTTGTTATGACCCCAGGGTCGTGTCTTGTGTGTTTTATAGACATGTCTCAGTAGTCAACGCTGCATCCTCCAAGTGTGCATTTGTTGTCCGTATGTTGCCAGAATACGTCACAGCACCGTGTCATGGACTCTCCCAATTGTCACATAAATTGTTGCCTCCTTCACATGCTCCCGACAAATGTGGCTGACGTTTGTCCATTTTGGAAGGATACTCATGTAGATAAAATTGTTGGTACCCTTCCACCATATTAATACCAAAATATTTACTGAAAATTAACTAATGAAAATCAGACATTGCTTTTGGATTGTGGTTCAACAGAATCATTAAAAAAAAAAAAAAAAACTAACTAAACAGAACTGGCCTGGAAAAAATGATGGCACCCCTAGGAAAGATGCGTCCTGTAATTAGCTTCACAGGTGTCTTCAAACTTATTATCAGTTAGTCTGCCTATTTAAAGGGAAAAAAAAAGTTGTTCCTGTGCTGTTTGGTATCATATTGCATACCATACTGTATATGGGTCACAAAAAGCTAAGGAGAGACTTGTCTTGGGAGATTAGAAAAAAAAAATAGACAAACAGGCAAGGGCCATAAGACCATCTTCAAGCAACTTGATATTCCTGTGACTACAGTTGTACATATTATTCAGAAGTTTAAGGTCCACAGGTCTGTAGCCAACATCATTGGACGTGGCTGCAAGAGGAAAGTTGAAGACAAGTTAAATAGACGGATAATTCGAATGGTTATCAAAGAGCCTGGAAGAACTTCCATAGAGATTAGAGGTGAACTCCAAGGTCAAGGTACATCAATGTTGGTGTTTGAGCTAAAGTGGACTTAATGGAAGACGAGAGAGGAGGACACCACTGTTGAAAGTAAATCATAAAAAAAAATGTATAATTTCCAAAATGTATAATGAAGAGCCACAAAGCTTCTGGGAGAGTGAATTGAGACAAAACCAAAAAATTATTTAACAATTAATTGAATTGAATTCAGTTTTAGAAAATTGGCAGTCCTAATAGGTGTACATATATATACACATATACACAGTATATGTACTGGACAAATGTTCTTTTTTTTGTTTTTGTGTGGGTTTTGTACAATCCTGGACAGAAGTTAGTCATTTAGTTTGTTTGCATTAAGTTTGTGTGGAATGTTATGCAGATGGTTTGAATGGGAGGTAATCTGCATTCATTTTCTCACAATATAAAACATGTCATCAACAGGGGATTAATGCACAATGTTTTTCCATTCATTTCTTACTTTTATTCTCTTTTTAAATTTGTGTTGTCTAAACCTTACAAAAGTAAGGGCTTTAAAAATCACTAGAGAGGTGTCAAGGATCGTACCAAGGATGTTTGTATGTGGAAATAGAATGTAATGGTAAAAAGAGGTGTTGAACTTTTTTAATTCTTTCACGCTAAAGAAAAAAGGGGTGTTTGCTACAGTTATTCCTTATGGGTATCTTTTGATTGATTATAAAGCCTGAATGCCTGATTACCTGCGTCTCAGAACAGATTTGCTTTCAGACGTACCTGTTGTCTATGTGCCAAAAAACAAATAAAAATTTAAAAAAAAACTGTCTGCACGAATCAAGAGGAACTTGTCTTTATTGAAAAAATACTTGATACTTCTCCTCAGATTAAAGGCATTGTTAAATCTGCCTCTGAAGACCTTATTTTAACATTGTGTGAGATAGCCGGGAATGTTTTAAAAAGTAAGGTACCTTTAAACGCTGCACAGTATCAAAAGTTAAAGAAAAAGAAGGTGGGGATTAGACTAATTGTCGATAAAAGGATATGTCTATTGAAGAAAAAAAAAGAAGCTGCTGCTCTCTTGTGTATTGCTGTACCTTTTATAATGAGTCTCATTGCTTCAAGACAATAACAGAGAATCATGGAACATCCTCCATCCATCAAAGACATTTTGGATCAGAAAACTGAAGACCTTTATGGAAAGGCCAAAAAAATATTTGGATTTCTCACCGTGGTAAAGCAAGGGGAAAGAGAGCAGAACATGCTCACTCTATCTCTCTCAAACGAGCAGGGTGTTTATAGATCCTAGCCTTTCAGTATAGATGGTCAAGACAAATCCAAACATCCCAAAAAACAGCAAGAAAAAAGCTCTACACATTTTGGATGAAATGATGGCCTCAAAACTCATTACGTTTTGGACTAGACAAGGACAATTTGTTTTTAACAGCATTGTAGTGGAAGGTTCTCATGTGTATGATTTGATAAAAAGTGTAACAGCATCTCACATACCCGTCAGTCGACGACCTTATAGGCTGGAGTGAATACCTGCAGTCATTGGCTTAAAAGAAAGATTGAAGGGCTTAAGAGAAAGACGCCTGTTACTCTGGATCGTGTTGCAAGAATACAAGTTGAAGCAAGTCCCTTTTCATCACGTAATCATTACTATAACTCAGGTCTTATGCGTGCTCTTTCACATTCGTTATACATATTTCACGTTTGAACACATTGTATACACGCATAACTGCTTTTTTCGATACACAATAGAGGGACATATATTTTTCACAAATTTACAAACCATTGCATCGTTTTAGACAGGTTGTTGCTATATTTTCTCATCACTTCATCATAAGTTCATCCAATATCCATATGATAAAGAAAGAAAACACAATGCTGTCCACAAACTGCTGTACACACATCCTGTACTTGTCTTGCTGAATGTTGAATAGTTGTACAATTTCTTTTCAGAAAGTCATCAATTGATTCAGGAAATTGCGTATATGTAGGAGGGTTAACAAAACTGTCGAAGAATGCACCTATGCCACACTTGTCAATGTATATAGACAACCAGTGTTGCCTGCTTCTGTAAGAGGGGTCTGTATTTACCACTAACACTGCAGGTCTTTCTTTAATACGTGATTTAGGGAGTTGATTGCTGGCAAACACCCCTAAAAAGAGGCTTTGTTTCAACATTTAATCATGAGTTTCTGTGAGTTCTATCGTATTCATGTTAGGAATCTATTCAGCAATTAGGAGTCCGTCAGAACTTGTCTATGTGCAGAGATTTCCAGAATTGATGAGTATGAAGAGTAGCATATTAGATTTATTTTCCGTTGTAAGGGATTTTGGGAAAACATACCTCTAATCTGACATTACCAGTTTTTTTTATAAGGGATACATGATCGCCACACTCTTCATCAGGAGCTAAATTAAAACAAAACATACTATGTCCTCTACAAAACTCATCATGGTTTACGGCTACTGCTTGATTTTTAAGATACTTTCCTGTTGTTGAATACAACTGGTGATATTCTCTAATGGCATTATTCCTAGCAAAATTAGGTTGAAAAGGTTTTGAGGGATTCTGCTGTCCATTGGCGTATAAACACAAAAGTTCTATATCGTAATGATGGAAGTTAAACAGATTACAAGCATAACTACCTGTAAATGCTTTGTGATCTACAAATGCTAACACAATAAATTTTGGTATTTGTCCCAAAAATATGTTTTCTTGATTACAAACACAAAGTACCTGCGGGGATACTAAAATTCTTGAGACAGACTCTGTCAATGGGGTATTTCACATTAGTGTGCATTAGAGCTTTAGCATGGGTTATTTTAACTGCGGGAGATACAGTAACCTTTTTCACAAACAGGCTCGCCGACAGAATATTGACACGAATTAAGCATTAAGCAAAAGTTTTAGCGCTTGTAAATTTAAGCTTTGGATTGATGTCGTTTATCAACAGTTTATCAACAGTTTAAGTTGTCTTGAAAAAACAAATCAGAGTGTATAACCCATTCTCTTGACAAGTTCTTCATTGTCCCCTCCGGCTGTCATATCATCCATATGTCCTGCAGTGTCCATACAAAACAATCCAGATCCAAACTGTGTTTCCAAAGTGTCCTTTCCATTATTTAGAAGATTCTCTATAATGCAGCAGTAAGGATATATGTTTGATGATTGTGTTATGAGTCTATCGCCCAGATAAAAGTCAACGTGTGAAAATATTGTACATCCAGGGTAGTTAATAAATCCCACCTCATCTCCTTGAGCAAGATTACCTCCATTAGCCTTGGTGATATTGACGCGTGTATAAAGATAAGTGTTGTTTAGGTCCAGATAGTCTTCGCTGCTCGCTGAAACAAAAAATTTCACTGGGCGCTGAATCTGAAATAGATGTAAGTGGCGGTATTTCAACATAGGCACTTTTTTCAATACTTGTTTGCTTTAAATGCACCAGAAACAGATTTTACACATTCTTTTGACATGTTATGTACCAAAACCATTCTTGCTAGAATATATCTTTGTATTGTTTTCTGTTTAACATCTGAACACACCAATCTATACTTAAGGCACAGAATCATGCTACGTGACCCATGTGAATTTCATCGTTGTTTCAAGGAAGACAGTTTAAAACATCAGCAAGAATAGATTTTACATCCGTTTATTTGTTGGCATTTTGCACCGTTGAGAACCAATCATCTCTTGGTCGTCTTACACATTCTGATTGTCTTAAATATGGGGCAACATCTTGTAACATCTATACCATGTACAGCATTATCAACAGCATCACACAACAAAATCTTCAACACATACATAGTGTACTGCATCTTTACATAGTTTATCACACTAGAGATGTTTCCCATTTTTAAGGTTGTTTTTCACTCCATGAGTTGTCCTTGCAGTCATAATTACGTTTAGATACTTCCTTATTAGATAATACATCACCTGTACAGACATATATTCTATGTATTATCATGTACAGCATCCCACATTTTTATCATCATTATCAAACATCTTCATTTTGAGGTCTTTATAGGACTTTGTACCTTCTGAACAAACTATCAATACGTTCAAAAAGGTGTTTTTCTCCCATTTGTTCCACTGAACTAGAAATCTGTTGGTCAACCACATTTCCACTCTTTAGATGTGAGGGGATAGAGTTTGTCTTGATGTGGAGTACCCTTTTGGGCATTGCAAGTAACAGTATTGTCCATACACTGTCTGAAAAATATGTATGATTCAGGATCATAGACCTCCCGATCTGTCTCTGCACGATAGATTTCTCCTGACTTTGACCCATTCCATTGCAGTGCATACACACCTTTTGAGTTCCTCAACTCTTTACAGAGTTTGTTTCTGAAATAATCCCAGTTCTTGGCAAAAAATCAGATGTGAGGAATAACTCCTTGTAGAAACATTTCATCAGCTTCTCTCGTGTAGAGGCACACAGTTCCTTGATCAAACAAATATCCTGAAACCCGACAGTCTTGCACATCCCACTTGTACATAGGAAACCATGCTTTTTGATCCAGAAAATGGGTTACATGCAGGGGTGCAGATCTTTTCTTTTTAGGAGCCATGAGCATCTGAGCATTGTCAATATTTATGCAACCTTTTGGAGTAAAGACATCAAAATGGATACCTGTATTAGCCATGTGCAGAGTGCAAAAGCAGAAGATCCTCGGTTTGAATTCTCAGGATGAAAATGTAGTCTGCAGTCTGTCGTTAAAATAGTTGTCTTGCAGTGTAGATATGAGGCCTACAGCGTCAGTATAGAGAGGGAATACAGAGTAAACGATGTCCCACAGTTGTAGTTTGAGGTAAATTAGGTGCGCCAGGGCAACTAAATACTTGTAATGTAAGAAATAGACACACCTCCTAAAATGATGTGAGATCAGCTTCCATGCCCATATACGGAGACTCCCTAACACAAACGCTCCATGTTTATGACACCTCCAACAAATGGTAGCATGCGCCCCCATCAAAGGAGCTCACACGTCATAAAATATGCGCACTGGACATGTATGCGCAACATGCACATGCATGCACGTGCACATGAAAAAAAGTGTCTCATACTGTATACTACTGATATTGGTTAAAGATCAACATTGTCCTTTTTTTTTGCCAATACTGCTCACCCCTACTATAACTTGTCTTTAGATGAATTATAGTATAGAATGTCATAATCATGTTTTTTGTTGTTTTGCATGTTACACATAGTCTGTTTATAATATCTATCAAAAATATATCCACAGCAGAAAACCACCAGTAGGACATAGGGCTACAAAATATGATAAGAAAGGATATAACAATAAAGTTCCAACCGGGTTGTGAACCCGGGACCTCGTGCTGCAAAGGCAAGAGTGCTAACCACTACGCTTAATGTAACATAAAAGGTATAATTCAAGTGTAGTCACATTAAAAGAAATTTTGATTAGTCATGGTTTTTGATGTGTCCATATTTGGTCTTTAAGCACTGAACTCTCTAAAGCTAGTGTAACTAGTCACAACTAAATATTTCAACAAAAACACACAGGCTGATTCCTGAGGGGCCACTGACATTCAGTGGGAAACATGCAAGTTTGGTGAGTGGGTTGGAACCCTGTGAGAAACGTGAACTGTGACTTAATGATGGACAGTGACTAAAACTGTGACTAAAACTGCTGTAATTAAGCTTAGCATGTTCAAAAATGAAAATACTTAAAATGACTTTTGCATTTTCAGCTATCATTGTGAAGTTTCCTACAATGACAAAACATCCAGCTGTATTGTACAGTTTTGATATACTGCAGAATACTGCATCAAGAGCACACCTGCTCCTAATCATCGCATCAGTGCAGCCTTCTTATTCCCCGGGTATGCAGTCACTTGTCGCCAGATGGTTACAGTCAACTTTGTGCGCTAACCCTTGTCTGACACTGCCTTTGATGTCGATTCTTACCACGGTCTGGAGTTGATCGGCATCTCCATTTCCTGCTTCCAGTCTCACTGCCTTTCGTTCTAGTTTACTTGTTTTAATAAATAACTTAAAACTTTCTGTGATCAGATAGCGATCGGATAGCTCCTCGCCACATCCATTTACACCTGTTATTAACATGCCAGAATCGAGCTTAGCTAGTTCACATCAAGATTCGATTATAGCCCCCCCCCCCCCCCCCCCCCACACACACATATGCCCCCCCCCCCCCCCCCCACACACACACACACACTTACGTCACTTCCACCTCTGTGTGGAAAACCGACGAAAGCAGAGGAGACTGCACACTTGCCGCTTTCACGTTAGCTGTACTGAGAGCCATATTTCCACTCAGGTAGTGGTTGTGGGTGAAGCTGAGACACATATGGTGACAACGCTTCTTTGACCACCTGCTGAATTGGTTTGGTAGATCACAGTCTGCGGTCAGGCGCTATCCAGTTGCAATGTGATCACAGGTGTAAAAGGGGCCAGAGAAGCATTCAGAGGTGAAACATTCAAATTAATAATGTGCAGTACCTCAAAGTGCTTCAGAGCAAAATGTGTTGTATTGCTAGGATAATGAGATAAATGTTGTTTGATTGTCCATACCCTAGCTTACATTCACACCTCTGGATGCAAACTGGCACGTTGGATCACAATGTGTTTTATGCATTTTCATCTAATATAGTGGTATTGGAGTTTAAATGTTCATGCACAGTATGTAGATGTCACATTGGAATTCCCACACCCTTGGTTTTTCTACCTTTTCCACCATTGTTCCCATGATTGTGTTCTGATTTTGTGCTCTTTTGTTGTTTTTAGGTGAGTGTGCTGACCACCTTGGAACGGCGGTTCAACCTGCAAAGTGCTGATGTTGGCGTGATTGCCAGCAGCTTTGAGATAGGCAACCTGGCATTGATCCTATTTGTCAGCTACTTCGGGGCAAAAGCACATCGCCCCCGTCTGATAGGATGTGGGGGCATTGTTATGGCACTCGGCGCACTTCTTTCAGCACTACCGGAGTTTCTAACAAATCAGTATGAAATAGGAGAAATGTGGAGGACTGACTTGGGTCGGGATTATTGTGCCAACACCAGCAGCAATGCTCAGGTTGAGGACACTGTGTGTGCTAGCAGGGCCAACACCAACATGATGTACCTGCTGCTGATTGGAGCCCAGGTCCTGTTGGGGATTGGAGCCACGCCAGTGCAGCCACTAGGAGTGTCCTATATTGATGATCACGTGAAGAAGAAGGACTCTTCACTCTATATAGGTGAGTCATGTTCTTCACACTGTATAAGCAAATATACCGTACAAGCAAAAAGAAAAGCCAAAAAAGTACAGCCATGGTCTTGGAAGGTGTTGAAACATTTGAGACTCACCAGCTGAATGAAAGTATGCAGAGTTGAATAAAATGATAATCATCACACTGGAAAGTAAAACACCATTTGCTGTAGCACACTGATTTCCCAAGGCAACTAAAACTGGCACAGTGGAAAGTCAGCCATGAGGTTTTTTGTTCATTATCAGGTGCAATGTTTGCAGAGTTTGAGTCAACACATTATGTATCCTGTATTTGTGCTCCTCTGCTGCACATTCTTTGTTTACATGAGTTATGAAAGATCCAGATACAGGTTAAATGTGCCTGCTTTGCTCAGTCATTTCTGAAAGATGCTTCTGATGTGGCTCTTCAAGGATTTAAGGTGCTTTCTAAGTTTTTCAGTTCAATTCAGTTTTATTTGTACAGCGCCAAATCACAACATACTTTATCTCAGGGCACTGTACATAGTTAGGCCAAAACCTTTACAATATTACAGAGAGAAGAGAAACCCAACAGTTCACACAACGAGCAAACACTTGGCATCAGTGGAGAGAAAAAACTCCCTTTTAACAAGAAGAAATTTCTGGCAGAACCAGACTCAAAAGATGTGTGGTCATCAGCCTCGACCAGTTGGGGTGAGAGGAAAAATAGGGGAAATGACAATAATACTACTGTAAGTGACAGTAATGGTAGCATTGAAACTAGATGATGAGGACACACACGGGGAGAGACAGAGAGAGAGAGAGAGAGGACATGAAGGAAAGACACAAATTTGGGAGAGAAAGAAGTTAATGACTTGTAATAGTCATATTCATACCCTGAGTGTGAGAGAGTGATTGTATTCACCTGTAGCTTATTCTGTGAATCCATATAAATCATTCAGAGTAGGAAGTGTGCTGTGTTATTGCTGACTGACTCTTAAGTTGAAGCTGGAGGTGATGTCACCACCGAGTTCGCTGCATTCCAAAAAGTTGGAAAAAAATCGCTGCATACATATCCCAGGTGGACAGGCTGAATAAGAATTCTCTACGTGTTTTGTTTTGTTTTTTTTTCTCATAAAAAATAAAAATTAAACAGAACTATGTGTGTAAGTGACCTACTGTGAAACAAATGAAACTATTGCTAGTGATATTAACAGTAAAAGTAGCAGTGTTCGTATGGTGGCAGCCATCTTGGAATCCTATGTCAGGGTTGGAGAGGTCCAACTTGGAGTGCTCCAAGTTGTAAATCCAAGTTCTTTCAACAATTCATGTTAAAAGGACTCGGAGGCCACCTGACCTTGGAAATTATGAGTTCTATCTATAAATGGAACGCACCCTAATACCCCTTTGCTCATAATGGCTGGAACTATCACTTATTAATTTTAAACTAGAAACACAGGAAAAAAGAAGTAGTATTAATATGTCTGAAAAACAAACATTAAAGTACATGAATTCATATTTTATACATAATTTTAATTTGTAAAAAGTGTATTTGTTAGTGTCAGTTTATGACTTTTTCTAAGGTAAGCTAAGCTAAGCTAAAGAGGTCATCCATAGCTAGTCTAGATCTATCTAACTTTAAAGCACCAGTTTTGGGGTGGGTGGGTTGTATTTGTTTTTTGTATTAATTAATGAGTGTTTCTGTAAAATTGTAAGTTTAATGGCAGAGGCTGGCTTTATGCTAAGCTAAGCTAAGTGGCTGTTACCTCTAGCTATATAACATCTCAGATGAGGTCATGTTTTGGAAATCAGGCCATTTCTTCGAAAGTGACAGAAAAAGTAGATGTAACTATGTTAAAATAATGACATTCCAACCTTCTTAGTAAATTCTAGGGTTACCCTAACCCTATCCCTAACCTGCCACAAGTATAGTTCCCTGTTTTGAACGCAAGGGCCCTGCTTTTAATTGGTTTTCCATGTTGTAGCACCTTACATTGATGGAGGATGAGTGCAGGTGCAAACACATCCTTTACGCAGCAGTATTCTGTGTGGCTGCCCTTTGTCTCTCAATTACAGTCCTACCAACAAAGGCACTAGTGTGCTGTCTATTATCTCAAGCTCAAACCTGATTTTCTTAATTGCCACTGGTTGTATCGAATTGCCCTGAACATGAGCTGTTTTTAGAGCCTTGATTGAAAAACTAAGAGCAAGAGCAAAAAGGGGCCTTGGTTGTATTTTAGCACACACCACTGTTGGTGTGTTAGCTATGTATGTATGTATGTGGACTGTGTGTGACTGGAATTTTTTCAGGCATACAGTTGGGAAGAGAGAAATTAAATTTTGTCCAACTATGATAAGTTGCAGAGTATTACATGCAGGAAAAACAAGTGGTGAGCTGCAAGGAACAATGTGGTATTGAGTCGCACTCAGCTGATCATTCTAATCCTACCATTACAAGCACATCATGTGCCTGCAGCTGCCTGAATGGTGCAAATTATCTGAGATTCAGGGAGATTTTCACATTATTACTCAAATTTAACAAATTTATTCTCTGCAAATTGCAACTTGAAGATTTTTATGTTAATTAAAGAACCTCAATCAAATCTCTTAAGCTCAATGAGGCATTTAGAAAATTGTTAAAGAGGCCATTAGAAGGTACAATTCAACAAAGTTCATTCATTCAACGTGTATGTTCTCAAACCCGAGAACATAACATCTTCTGCTCACATTGCAGCCTAATTTTTATACCACCAGGTTACAAGCATATCACGTCACAGTGTTAAAAAGTTTTTTTTAACATTCTGACTTAAGGACGGGGTTGAAGCCAACAAATTATTATTTGAAATCAGAATAAGCTGAATAAATAATTCAGCTTTTTTCATTTCACATTATAGTAGCAGTAGTAGTGTGTATATTGTAATTTCAGCCATATACAGTGCACAGTGACCTAAAAAATGTGCCAATGGTGTTATTGTTACATAACACCATTGGCACATTTCCACTACACAATTCCAGCATGGCTCGGCATGCCATGGCTCAACTCTGCTCGTTTTTTTTTTTTGTTGTTTTTGTTTTTTTTCCTTTGCTTTTTCATTAGGGATAGTACCTTGTACCTGATAGTTTTTTAGTAACTACTTTGGTGAGGTTCCAAGTGAGCTGAGGCGATACTAAATGCCGAACTGTAGATAATTATTAAGATTTAAAAATCCTGAAGACATCCGTTCTCCACCATTTAACAAGGACATTTCTAAAATCTCAATAATTTACAGTGGATCTGGTGTACTTAGTGACAGCACTGCTGAAAGCTGGCGATCATGAGCCGCATCCCTTCTGCCATATTTTAGTTCAGTGACTGTGTGACTGTGTCAGACAGAGACTACTCTCCTATCATGAAGGAAGTATTTAATCTTTTTAATTAATTGGTTCTTTTCTTGTGACTAGTTTTAGTGTTTCGGTTTCATACAGCGGTGTTACGATGACTTCGCCCATGTCGAGGAGGCACTATAGTATATTACTACTATACTATAGTAAGTCAAGTGGGTTTTATTGTCATTTCAGCCATATACAAGTACACAGTGAGACAAAATGATTTTTCCCCAGGAACAATTTGGTGCTACGTTTAAGACTTTAGGAAGACAGACAAGATAATCTATGCACAATCTAAATCTAAATATTCACATTAAAGATATTTGCAGGACACAAAGACAGGACATGTCTAGTAACAACACTGGTTATTGTAGATATAGTAATTTCACAGTGGCAGTTGAGTAATGTGAAGTATATGCAGAGAGTATACAAATATATATATATATATATATACTGTATATAAATAACAGCAGAGATAAAGATATTATATGTAGAGTATATATAATTATATAAATAGCAGCAGGGAGAAATATATGCAAAGTATATGCAGAGTATATAAAGATAGCAGAACGTGCAAGTGTTCTTTTAAAGGGATGTGGAATGTCCTTGATAATGTTTGTGGCTTTGTGCAGACACACCGTGTTGAAAAGTTCCGTGAGGGAGGGAAGGGAGGCCCAAATGACTTTTTCTGCTGTCCTCACCTTTCGGTCTGCAGCAGTACAGTTGCCAAACCATGCTGTGATGGCGCTACAGAGGATGCTCTTAATAGTCCCCCCGTAGAATGTTGTCAAGATAGGGGTTGGGAGATGGACTTTTCTCAGCTTCCGCAGAAAGTACAGATGCTGCTAGGCTTTCTTAGTGATGTGTGGTGTTCAGAGTCCATGTGAGATTGTCTGTGATATGTACGCCCAGAAACTTTGGACAATCTCTATGGGAAGGTTGTTGATGCACAGTGGAGTGTGTGCATGCAGAGATCATCTGAAGTCAAAGACCAGTTCTTTTGTTTACGTTGAGAGACAGGTTGTTGTTGCTGCACCAGTCGCTGAGCTGTCCCATGTCCTCTCTGTACTGATTTGAGCTGTGTGCTGCCACACAGCTTGTGTTGGAGCTCCTGTCCCCTATCCTGACTGCCTGGGGTCTTCCAACCAGGAAGTCTAGGATCCAGTAGCAGAAGGTGGTGTTTAGGCAGAGCTCAGCCAGTTTTCTTACCAGCTGGTGGGGGATGATGGTGTTAAATGCTGAACTGAAGTCGACAAACAGCATTCTGACATAGGTGTCCTTTCTATCCTAAGTGTGTGAGAGCCAGATGATTGGCGGTGGTGATGGCATCATCTGTGGAGTGGTTGGGATGATACACGAACTGCATTGAGTCCAGTGTAGTGGGTAACTGTGCCTTGATGTGTTTCATGACTAGCCTCTCAAAGCACTTCATGACGGTGGATCTAAGTGTGACTTGGCAGCAGTCGTTCTACAGTCATGGTGGATTTCTTTGGAACGGGGATAATGGTGGTGGTCATGAAACAGGTAGGGACGACGGTGGTGCTTAGAGAGATGTTGAAGACATTGGTCAGGACATCCGCCAGTTGGTCTGCACATTCTCTCGGCATATGGTCTGGTATTCGGTCTGGTCCAGCAGCTTTCTGTGGGTTGACACTGAGCAGAGCCTTCCTCCCTTCATAGATAGACAGGCAGAGTGACCCGGTGTGGCCGCTGTGTCTTACCACACCGCCTTAAAAACTGAAAGTAATGGAAAACAACGTGCTGGATAACAAACCGAGTAAAGTTGAGGTGTGTCGTGCTATGTAGTGTACCTATTTAGTGGAAAAGGGCCACATGTGTACATAAAACTGCTTCATGTCCAGTTGAAAAGAGTGTGGCATCAGTGGTTTATCTCGTAAGAGTACAGCGTTGCAGGGAGAGCAGAGCCTGTAGACATGGAGGAGTGCCATAATTACAGAGTGAGGAAGGAATGCCAACCAGCCAGCTATGAGGCGGGTCTGAGTGGGCCGGTATGCACATGCATACCACACAGGCCTGTGAAAACTACACCAGCAGCAATGGCTGTCTGCTCTTACTGTGTATACAGGAGCAGATATAACTTACAGTGTCTGCTCTGGCTTTTACGCAGAAATCCTTGTCTCTCTGGTGAAGGTACACCATTTTTACATTTGTTGCAGCAACAAATGTTATGTTTATGTTATTCTTTAAAAGGAAATATTTCAACCACTTTGAATATCACCACAGTTGTCTTAAAGTTTTGTTGCTTTGGTTTGTTTCCCTCATCTCTGACCAAAGGAAACAAATATGATTGGACAGATTGCGTCAACATGATCTCCATTCCCACTGCTCTATGACCTTTCACTGTCCACTGCTAATTATGTCTATTCCCACAGGACCTACAACTGCATAAATAGACAAAACAGGACAGAAAGCTCATTTCAAGGGCTTTTAAATAGCCTGTGATTTATTAAACTGTAATGGTGCTTTGAATTACATTTAAGTTAATCGATGTTTAGCAGACGTGATGTTGTCAACCATCTTAACTGAGAAAGATAGCATAAAAAATTACACAAATAGCTTTACATGAATGAACAAAGTTGAATTTTCATCTGCTGGCAATGGTCAATTAGGATTCCACCTGGAGGCATCATCAGTATCAGTGCAATAATTCCACAGTATTGATGAAAGGATTGTGAGATATTGTGGTCTGAATCTACACGATACTGACTTAAGCATCACTGACTATGTTTTCATGAGCAGCATATTACAGCAGACTATTACGGATATTATTAAGACAATGTCATGTACACAGTATTTTGTGACTACTTGAAGATGTTAACAGTCAAAATAGGCAATGATCAGATTAAGACATAGAGATTATTCTAAGGTTAGTTGAATTATGTAGATATGTATACATTTTAATAAGTAACTAACATCCTATTAGAGATGTGATGTCATAATCAGATAATGTTCTGTAACATGTACAGGTATATGAATGTAATATTCTTTTAGCAGCTGAGGTCAATGAGGTCAATTGTTATAAAGCACTAATATCATTTTTCTTTTATTAACAAAAACACTTCTCTACACTCCTCTACATCACTGTATAAATGTTAAATTGTCATCTTGGATGCACAACACTGACTTTATTTTTCAATATTTGCATGCAAAAATGGGATAATCACAATCAAATTAAATAGAGCAAGCTATTTATTTTGAACCAGACAGCTTAACCCATACACTGTTAAAAAAATAAAAATAAATATTTACATGGTAGGCCTTCTTAATGTGCAGTAGCTTTTCTGTTTGATGGTATTTTCACCAACAGATCATTTTCAGAACAGTAAAAAAACAAAAATTAGTCCAGTCTGTGTCTGTGGAAAAACCTCTCTGAACAAACACTGTCAAATCACAGCAGCAGCGGCAGCCTGTGTGTGTGAAGCCTTTGGTCGCAGACAGGCCGTGATGCCATGTTTTTCCCTCTCATCCTCATAACTTATTTGTTTCCTTGCATTGCGCTTTTTGTAGATGGAAGGAGGCGTCACATCCGGTGCGCAAAGACCTTTAAAACGATGAATGCTTTCACGTCAGTGTCTCCAAAAGTCGCGTCGCTAGTCTAAAGAAAGTATAAAGAAAAAAAAAGTTCCAGTTGCTGGGCTTTATTTGCTAAAGCTACTGTTCATTCATTCAAACTTAACTTATCATTTGCTTCACTACAGCTTTACAGGATGCTTTTTTTTCCAGGTTTATTGAGGAGAAGAGAAAAAAAGGTCTCAAAGGGATCCCCGAGAGACCTGTCAACATTCCTCTTAAAATGCTCTGACTCCAAACAGTTGCTGCAGTAGGGCGTTTATATAAGCTACTTAAACTCAGTGCATGTTAGTGTCATCTTGAAGGATTAGATTCTAAATGGGTTTTCCGTCCCTACTATAAGCTGTGTGCTGAGTTTGCCTAGCAACATCAGTTTTTTTTTTTTTTTACCTCAACATGATGCATGGCATTGCAGTTTAACTTTTATCACCAAGCTGCTGTTCCTTGGCATTACTGTTATGAACTCTGTGGGCTTGTATTACTGCCATGAGTGAGAGGAGACTCAATAGTCTGCAGAGATATGAGCAGAGTGACCCAGAGGCCACCCCCTGTTCCTTCGAGTCCTGTCCTATGTGAGAGAGAATGGAACATGGGATTATCTTTTACCAGCCAGTCAACAATGTGTCTCAAAGCTAATCAGTAATTATCTCCACACACTCATATCATATAAAATAGTTGACATGAAACTGCAAAGTCGTAGTAATTGACTAGTGAGTACAAATGAAATCTGAGTTATTTTTTACTTTGCTAGGTGTGTCAGATTATGTGGCATCTTACGAAAGACTTCTCACTGAATCACCTCCCCCAGTTAAACTGCTATTATTGTGGAATAGTACGCCAGCATTTCCAGGATTACATAGGCGTATGTTTGGATGCGTTTTTGGATGATCTGCCTGATCAGGTCTCATGTAAACCTCACATGGATTTTCATTTAATTCATTTTCAATTTATATTTATGAAGAGGAGATGTATTTTTGCTATATTATTGTAATATCGGCATACATAGTATCTAGGACTAGGCAATATAGAAAAAAAAAATCACAATAAGCTTTTTTATATCAATATATATCACACCATAACATCAATAATTTTGTCAGGCTTCCCCTTTTCCCCTCTGAAGTGAAATGTAACAATAGGGACAGGTTAATTTGGTTTAAATATATTTATTTTTGTACGACTTGAAAAAAACTGTAGCACAAACTGTGAATGAATTTAGATAAAGAAAACATGTATAAATTAACTAAACTCTTAATACTTAACACTTTCTCGAGGTTACATTTGCATATTCTGTCATCATTTTCTCTTTTGACTCACTCACTTCAGGCATGTTTGTGCACATGGCTGCAGTCATAAAAATATCACCAGTGTGTTTTATCGCCTGTACGGTGTACACTTTAGGACATGGTCAGTCGTCAGGAAAAACGCCGTCAGTCCTCAGTCCTCTGACGACTGAGGACTGAGGATGTCCTAAAATGTACACCGTACGCCCAGCCCTAATAGTAACAGTATACATATTCAACAGAACATCCCTGTAACCAAATAGGAAAACTGAAATAATTTCCTGGTCATTCTGTCTCTCTGACTGACTGACTTTATTTTATTAATTTATTAGCATACTTAAAAGTAAAAAGGCAGGAGGACATTGTTGGGGTGGAGCAGGACTAACTGGACTAACATTGCTGGACACGAGGATACCTGCAAACTACGTAGCATCCTGGATAATATTTCCCACCCTCTTAGTGCTGTGCATCTCCAACACAGATCCACATTCAGTGACAGACTGATCGCCATGGAATCTTCACATTTCTTAACAAGCACAAATTCCTTTATTATCTATATTTATTTATATTTCTTTTTTTTTTTTAATATTCTATCTTTTACTTACACTATGTTTTTATAGGGGATGAGTAATCTGTTTCTGGTGGAGCAAATGTAACACAAATGGAAATTTGACCCTGGGGATCCAGTATTCTGAGTCTGATTACTTACTTACCAAGATCAGTTTGAATTTATTGTTGACACACCTAAAGTACTTGGTTTAACACCTTTTTTTTCTTTAGATCTTCTAATCAAAATGTTTTTTTTTTTTGTTAACTTTTTTATTGTTTTGTAAGCAAGCACATCAGTCAGACACCATTATGAGTCCATTGCAATGAAAAGAAAAACACAAAGGAAAAAAAAAAAAGTAGCGTTGGAGTTGTTAGACATTTCATAAGAGAGTTTCTCTTTGGAGTGAGGTAGGTCTTGTTGATATAATTGAAATGCATCTGTTGGTGCTCTGGGTTTTTAGAAGCAAAGACAATTGAGGACCATATCTTTTTCCCAGTCCAGTGCATCACCTATACAGTGCTCCAGTTCTTTAGACAATACATGTGTAACAGGGATGAGAATGCCCAAAAGAATTGTCAAATAAATTTTATTACCGGACAGATAGCTAAATTCACGAAAAGTATTTAAAATATGCAGTACTGATGTGGCTGCTCTATCAACATATATAATAATATGTCATCAGTGTACAATGATAGTGTTGGTGATATTAAGGTAAGAAGCGTTCGTTGTGTTTCTCACAAATCCCTTAAAGCAATACAAGGCGACTCACAAGTGCCCCCTCTGCTTTCTGAGTGTAATTGCACTGTCGTAAATACAGCTCAGACACCACGACACACCTCCTCCACCGACGCCTCCTCAGATCAGCTCAGCGTTGCAGGCTACAGGAAACAACATCATCCGATAAGATACAGTAATTTTTTTTTTTAAATGTTTTTTCAGAAATGCCGCTTATCTCACGCAGCTGTAGTAATTTTGTCATGTAAAATAAACAGCAACAAGAAGTCAGGTCAGGTTTATACTTCCGTGTCAACCCAACATCGCAGCAAGGGGGAAGTTCCACAGTCTGCTGCCACTGTATAACTTCCCACTCAGGCACATTCAACCCTAACCTCACTGTAGCTGTCGATGTGACGCATACGTTTAAATTAGCTGACAGTCATGGACGCAACACAGCATTTCACCACAGAGATTATGGTTGGGTTCAGGGCTGACCTCATCATTCCTTCCATTGTTTTATCACAGGATTACTCCTCCCCTCTCAGCACAAGCTCTTCAAAGAAAGAGCCAACTATCACAACCCTGAGCCTGGATTCAAGCAGCAGCAGTACAGACATGTGACATACACGTTTACAAGCAGCATGGTCATCTGGGTGAAGGCAACAGGGTGGTCAATCCAAGGCATAAACTATAAGATTTAACAAGTTGGCTTTACTTAAAAAAGTATGCAAACTCATTGCCTCAGAAAAACTAAGTAAAGTAAACTAAAGATGATAAAATAAGTTGCTTATTGTGATTGTGCAGTACTTAACATAACCTACTTATTGTGAGAATACTGTACTTAAACATAGTTAGTTGTTCTATGTCCTATGTCCTATCAATTTCTAAAAATTGTACTGTAATAATTACACCTAAAAATTGACCTTTAAATACTTTGTGTAAATAATAATGCCCCAAAACCTTGCATTGACAACACACATTGAGTTGATTCAGCAGGTATGTTTATTGGCAAATGGCAAAAAGTCATTCAAGCAACCTTGGACAGATTTGCTGAACAATAGATATTGCTACAGAACAAACAAACCTGCGGTTATTAAACTGCAAAACATGACATATGTGAATGTTTTACTTGTGAACATATAAAAACGCCTTGACAATGCGTATCTTTAAAACAATGACAACATTATCTTAGACAATTTATCTTGCCGACTTTTACAACATTCACCAATTAAGCAGCTGGCCCTTGTCAACAGCAAGACCCAAGCCAACTGGATCTAAGGCAATTTTGACAACACTTGAAAATATCAGCGTGTTTCTGAGCAAAACTTAAACACAATGTAAATACTATCTCATTTCACAACATCTATCACAACAGAATAACATCACATCTAAAATAAAAATTCTTTGCTATGTTTAACGGCACATAGAAGATACTTTTTAAAACAATAAAATTTTCATTGGGGGGCTAATCATTTCGTCCTCAAATGTAATTGTATACATTCTTGGTTCTCTAACGTGTTTTCTCTGCTAAGGTTGTGGGCATTTCTTCAGCTAAGCCCTTAGCATATGTGGTGCAGCAGTAAAATCGTTATACTGCCCGGCACTATGATCATGGACAAACATTAAAATTTTGTGCTACATATTACATACATATTTAAGTTGTCAAAACATAATGTATACTGTATACTAAAATGTGCACTAAATTTCACAACCAAAAGATCAGAATGAATGCATTTCATTCATTTATTTATTTATTTTCAAACTGATTTGCTTTTGTTGTAATCCACTTGTCTTGGTGTAAGAATAAAGATTTTACTACAGCTCATGAAATAAATATAAATGCTAAGAGATTCATTGTTTGCTATGTAGACAGAAGGTTTCACCTCAGGTTCTATCAGCTGGTGCGAATGAGGCGAATGGCGGGGTGCGATGCGAGTAAAACAGTCTGCTGTATCGCAAAAAACCAAAGTGAAGAATATGGCTTAGAGAGCTGTAACTGCAGCTTGCAGGTACAGCTTGCAACATTTTGCATTACATTTGCAGTATGCAAATCTAATGCAAAGGTGGTCACAGGGCTCTCAATTTGTCCCAAACATACATGTGGCATATTTCCCTGTCCTTCATGAATCCCAGTGGCCTCAGTAAACCTCACCACACACCATGCAGCCTTCTTGAGGCACTCTGGGCCAGGATCTGTGCCTACTGATTAAAAAGGGAATTTTTCATTTGTCATCAATTGGTGCCTCACTCAGTGGATGGAGATAAGAGGGAGGAGACAGATCATAAACACAGCAGCATCAGCAAGCCCTTGCCACAGAAACGGCATCTATTTGAAGTGTTTAGCCCATCTTTGTGGAGGATGCAGCTCTCATTCTGTTTTGCCTAAAGGTGATATGGATGTTGCTGGTCGACTCTCATCTCAAAGTTGTCCCATACACCTTACTGTTCATTTTCCACAATTAAAAAAAGAGTAATCCTGACCTTTAATGAGGACTTTATTTGCAAAGTGTAGTTGCCAGAGGTCAATCGATATGTGTTTTTCCATATCCATGATTTTTTGGTTTTCTCATTTGTTTGCGTGATAAAATATCACACAGATAATACCAGAGAATGCACAAGATTTCATTCATTTACTCATTTACACCAACTTGATCCATCTCTCAAATCTTCATTTTGTGCACTGCCCTTATACTTCACCATACAGCCTTTAATTAATAAATAATTTAATTTATTTAACCAATTAAATATATAAAACTGGTAATATAAAAACAGTTAAACATTTACATAATATGTTTGTTGGAACATAAGTGTAAGTATAAACTTAACTATTTAAAAAAATAACTTCAAAATATAGAAATCAATGAAACGAACTTAAAAACATAAAAAAGTATATAAATTAACAATAATAGTAGTGCTGTTCTATATGTAAACATCAAGGCCTGACATAAACCTTACTTTAGAACACTTAAAGTAAGGTCACAGGATTAAACACAAAAACTATACCAAAACCAAAAAACAAATTAAACCCCCACAGTTAAGCAGCGCTCGTACAGCAGCTGTCACTGTTTCACTTCACTGAAACAGTTGATAGCTATAGATTGTACTTTTAATGCTTCCCTTCAGTTCTAAAATGATCTTTGAAACAGATGTAAATATCAGATTGTTGTCACTCATGAGTGTGGTCAAGTCTCCTGCTGGGAAATTACACTCTGTATAACCTGTGAGAGGGAGTGCAAATGAGTGTGTGTTACACTGAAGGAAAGTAAACATATCAGCAGACTTGCCCTGTGCTTTGATGCAGTATTTACTGCTGCAGAAAACGGTCGCTCTGATGCCACAGTGGTTGAAGGAATGCTAGATTTGGTTAGCTTGCTGCTGCTGCTGCATTTGTCCCACTCAGACTGGCAATACGCGACTCTTTCTCTCTGTTGTGTTTATGTTCCCCTGTATCAGGGCTCCAGGCTAACTTTTTTAACTCGGAGCACAATGGCCCTTAACTGAGAATTTAGGGAGCGCAAGCAGAAAATTTAGGGGTGCACATCATAAATTGACGTGCAAACAAATATTTGCATTCCTTCTCATTTTCACTATGTTACCGGTGAATACTTTAATAATTGCTGAAATTACATTGTGCCATTTAAATTGAGCGTCAGATTTTATTGTACAATTTCAAGACACAACATAAACCACCTGTCATAAAAACAAGAAAACATTAATATTTTGGCTTCTCTGAGAAGTCAGGAATGAAGCAAATATAAAATGTAACCACTAAAACAATTAAAACCATTTTTTTGTTCAGGCATACAAGTACATAACTATAATTTGACATGTTAATCAAGAAATAATAATGTACTTAACTATTTTTTCAGTTTTTTGGAAAACCATAAATTTGAAAATTCATGGCTTACATTAATAATTATATTTTAGCAATAAGAGCTACAAACTGGTGTATTAACAATTGCAGAAACAAACAAAAAAAATCTCTAGTGTATTTACTGTGGGAGCAATGGACTAACGGAATAATGACAGAGACACAGACAGGAGTCATTGGCTGTTGACTTTCCATGCGGCGACAGAGACACATTCAGTTGAATCCGTGAGGCTGGATCTTTAAGAAAATGTATGTATCAGCAAAAGAGATATTTATAATTTGGCAGCGACCTTGTCAGGGGAAATCAGCTGCACTTATTCAGGCACACAGAGGTCACAGTGTTACCCTGGGCTGTCCCTCTGGCCCAGGAACTAATATTTCAATGATTATTCAACTAATGAGATACAATTTTCTAATATTTCTCCCAGGATTGTTGTAAGCTCTTCCCAATGTTCTGGCTTGCGGTCCTTCACACTCAGCAGCAGCACAATTTCAGCAGCAGCACAATTTCTACCCAGCGGTGGAATAGTTGTGCAATAGTCTGACTGTAAGTCATCACTGTACGCTTGGGCATCAGCCAATGTCAATAAATTAAAAAATGTCAAATATCGGCCCAATATATTGGCCAACCAATATCGGTCAACCTCTAAAAGTTACTCATTGCAAACGTATCTTTACTACAAATCCATAGCCTCACTGATTGAGTGGTGTATAATTGGTTGGTGTATTGGCTCTTCCAATTACTCAGAAGCATGTTCAGCACTTCATTCCCATATCACCGGTAGCGGGAGTGAGGGATGGAAGTGCCTAATCAAATGGAGTCCAGTCAATATTTGGGCAGTAATAATTGACTGTCAGTGAACTTTTGCTTACTCAGTGTGCAGTCCTAATCCAAACATGTCATGCTCCATTTGATTTGTTTTTTCAATCACAATACAGTGTGATTTTTTTGTGATTATGAATGAATGAATGATTATTATAATGCTCTTAGTCAAACTGGGTTTTTATATTATATAAATATTTAATGTCAATAGCGATATCTATCTATGAATACTATAATACTCTTTTTCGGTATTCAGTACAATTAGTGCTCCAGTGGTAGGCATGGCACTGTACAGTTGGCTGTATATTGTGCACCTGCTTTTCACTTGTTCTTGAAGATGCTGAGGAAATGGGCTATTTTCATTTCTAACTTTATAATTAGGCCAAGCCCCAGCCGCCAAGGAAGCTGTAACCACCTGCTGTCTGGCAGTCACAAACCTTTCAAAAGTGCTCATCTTCAATGGAGCAGCTGCGGCTCTTTAGTGGAGAGACATGTTGAGGCTGTGTCTTCTCCCTTTCCCCACAATGCCCTCATTTACCATCACACTGCCCAACAATGGAGGTTGTGTGTGATTCCGTCCCAGCTCAGAGTTAACATCTGAAGCCGGATTACAAATAGACCAGTGTAGCAGGGTAGAATGTCGCGGCCTCTCTGTCTGCCTCTCTCTTTGCTGACTTGGTGCTCACGGAGTCTGGCTGCCTGAGCTAATATCCTGAACCTTTGCCCTCTTTATATAACCTTATGACTATCAGTACCACTGAAATGCCAGGCAAATTTTTATTTATTTATTTATTTATTTTGAATTAGGACAGTACATATTAATCAATGCGTCTACATATTTTCACATAAATATGTCGGACTTAGCACAAGAGCTAAATTTCATCCTAAGGCAGGTGCAAACAGAAAACATTCAACGTGACAACACCGACATTTAGACATTACACCAGGCAGACATGAGCACACAACATGAGAACATAATAATCACTTGACAATACACTATTTACAGTAGAAATGCCTCAATCGGGAGAAAAGAGAGTCCAAGGCAAATGGATAGTCATCTGTGGATACAGGACTGCTGAGATTTCAACCAGTTCTTAAGGACTTGTTTAAAGGTTGAATAGTTGCCACAGTTCTGGATATGTTCTGGCAGTGCATCCCATAGTTTTGAGCCTCTGATAGAAGCCACAGTTTGGCTAAATTGTGTTCTGCATCTTTGTATATTGCAGTCTCCTCTTGTTAATAATCTGGTGTTTATCCCAATATTATTATTTTTTTTTATTAATAAAATCCTTTAAAACTTTAAAAATGAGACAGGTATCCAAGAACATCTGATAACTTTTAAAATCTAAGATATTGTACTTTTTTAAAATGCCACAATAATGATAGTTGAAAGGCTTTCTATCAAGGGTTTTCAGAGTTCTCTTAAACAGAGACTTCAGGGGCTTCAAACGCTCTCAATCGTTGAGAGGTAATGTGGTATAACAATAGTTAATATGACTAAATATCATTGAGTGCATATAAATCTTTGCTGCCTCTATTAAACGTTACATTTGTAACCGCCATCTTTACACAGATTCACAGAAACAGAAAACAAAATATCTAATGTTTATTTACATAGAATGCAAATAGATGTTTCCCTGTCACTTGTGTGATTTGCATTACTTATTTGTTTGTGATCACTCAAATCACTCATATGAGGAACTACTCATGGTGACTCCTCACCAGAGGCTAACACTGTGCAAATACTGGAGCTAAGCAACAGCCTGACAACCAACAGTATTTTCAGAACTCACTCATGCTCGGCAGAGTCCCTTTCTTCTACACCGTGTCTTGCTTGCTCGGTGTGCAAACATACGGCGACTATGCTCTTTTTTTGATACAACTTTTTTTCCTGAAGGTCACATATTTCAACATTAGTGACTAAAGAAAACTTCACAGATTTAACACTTTCATGAAGTACATGCAAATTGGAGACAGGAATAAATGCTAGGTGCATTGAAATTTGGATTTACACCTTTGATTTAATACTGTAATTATTTGCTTTTATTTTATTATTTTATTTTATGTTACTGGCAATTAGGATCAGTTCATTAATTAAGAGTGTGGATGTAAATGTGTGTGGTTATTCCTTAACAACAATAGCTCAGTGCTAGAGCGAGTTGTCTTTCAACTTGACGGTTGAAACTTTCAGCTTGTGGGTTGAAGTCCCGGTTCTACTAGTCTAGATATTCATGTGTCCTTGGGCAAGACACTCAACCCTGCTGTGCCGCTAGGGTGTGAATAAATGTGTGTCTGAACGGGTAAATGGAAATAAAACTGTAGTGTAAAGCAGCTTTGAGTAGCCATCAAGACTAGAAAAATGCTATATAAGTACAAACCATTTACCATTAAAGTATAATAAAAAATACACGAGGTGAAATATGGGCTAGCATTGCCTCGCAGCAAGAAGTTGCTAGTTTGAATCTAAGTTCGGCAGAGTGTCTTTTTTGTGTGGAGTGTGCATTTTACCCTGTGTGATTGTGGGTTTTCTCCGGTTTCCTCCCAAACACATTCCAAAAACTTGTGGATGTGAATTGGACACTCTAAATTGACTTAGGGTATGAATGTGAGAGTGAATAGTTTCTGTACGTCATCTCTTCATTCCCTGCGAACTGTCCAAAATGAAAATAAAAACAGAATGCAATGATTTGCAAATCTCATCAACCCGTATTTTATTCCCAATAGGACATAAACAATATATTAGAGTTGAAACTGAGACATTTTACCATTATATTAAAAATATTAGGTCATTTTGAATTTGATGGCAGCAACACATCTCAAAAAAGTTGGAACAGGTCGATGTTTACCATTGTGTAGCATCCCCTCTTCTTTTAACAACTGTCTGTAAACGTCTGGGAAGTTGCTGGAGTTTTAGGAAATAAATGTTGTCCCAGGATTCTGTCTGCTCTACAATCCTTTGGCCTTTGTTGCTGGATTTTTCGTTTCACGATGCACCAAGTATTTTGCATTGGTGAAAGGTCTGGACTGCAGACCAGTTCAGTGGACTCATTTCGTGCAAAGCAATGCCGTTGTGATGGATGCAATATGTGGATTAGCATTGTCATATGTGTTCCCTGAAAGAGATGTTGTCTAGATGGATGCATATGTTGCTCTAAAATCTTTATGTACTTTTCAGCATTGATGGTGCCTTTCCATATGTTAAAAACTGCCTGCGCTAAAGGCAATAATGCAACCCCATACCATCAGAGATGCAGGTTTCTAAACTGTCCATTGACAACTAGCTGGATGGTCCCTTGGTACATTTTTCCAAAAAAAGAATTTCAAATTTTGATCCATCTGACCACAGAACAGAGATTGGGAATTGGTTGCAATGCAGCTCATGATCGCCGGCTTTCGGCAGTGCTGTTGCTAAAGACACTAGACTCCTCAGTTAAATATTATTAAGCTTTTAGGAATGTCCTTTTAATGTTGGAGATTAAGGCGGGATTTTTAAATCTCTATAACAGTTCGGCATTGTTTGGTTTGATTCCTGTGTCAGACATCACACTTGTGACTGTTCCAGTGATGACATGTCACATATAGTATTGGCTCAGCTCGCTTGGAACCTCACTAGAGCAGGTAGAGCAGATACCAAAAAAAAGTACCAGGTACCAGGTACCAGGCGTTGTCCTTAGTGGAAAACCAAAAACAAGTAGTCGAGCTGTGCTGAGCCATGTTGCAACTGTATAGTGGAAAAGTGCCAAAATGGCCAAGGGGTGGAGAAAGTGTTGTAGTAGTGATCTTCAATTACAAGGATGATGTGCAGAACTGTGGTAATTACTGAGGTAAAAAGTTGGTCAGTCACACCATGAAGATGTGGGAAACAGTTGTTAAAGCCCATTTAAGGAAAGAAGTGAAGATCAGCAAGGATTAAAGTATTTTTAAATGAATCATCCCTATGATGTTTCATGAAAACACATAAATAAATGACAATTGAGCTGATTTTTGGGGGAATAATAATCATTATGGTATAAATTACATAGCCAATAAAAATCTACCCAGGCTTGAATTATTTATAATATTAAAAAGACAAATACACCCTATGAATCTGTTAGACATAAAACACAGAAAACCTGGCAAACTCATACTGAAATTATTTAGGTTAATGATGGCTTTTACTGCTTCCTGGAATAGTTGGACTGAATGACACAAGGTTAATTGGACTCAAAGATTAAGTTAGTAGCCTAATGCAATTGGCCTAGAAGGTAGAGGATTACAGGCACACGGACGCACATACATACACCTACAAAATGTTTTTAAGCTACTATAACTTCAAGGTAAAAAAAAAAATATATATATCCTAGGCTTAATTGGTGAATCTTAACACAGCTAATGTTGATGCAGATTTACTGGTGCTTCTATGAAATACGGCCTGTATGTGTTAGTCTAGTAAAAACTTGTGAATACTTACTGGTCTTAGTTTTTTAACTTTCCTATATAATCTTATCTACTGTATATAAGTATGAACTCAGTGTTCTCTCTTTGATCCATTTGTCTTTTTTGTTCTGAAATGCAAAAATAAAGCTGTTTATTTGGTTAAGTGGAAACTGTCCTTTATTAGATTAACATATCATCTTCAGACACTAACTAACCCTCCACCTCCCGCTTATCAACACCGCTCGCTCCACACTAAGTTTTACTTTAATGGTTAAAAAAAAAAAAAATCAATAATTTTATTACCCTGGCCAGAAAAGTGGAAAAGGTGCACTTTCTCTTCCATACTGGGAATTTTGTGAACTATTGTGAACTAATAAATCATCAAAAAATATTTGAATTGATAATAATAATACCTTACATTTATATAGCATCTTTTTAAAATCCCAAGGATGCTTTAAAAGTCTGTTGACTTGACTTTTCCCTGCTTTTATTACGAGGATCTAGTTTTACATTTTAAGACGGGGTCTTGATAAGTTTGGCATAGCACATCTCATTTGTCACATTTTACCACATTTTTATACCGCTGATATATTAAATTCATCCAATGTAATTTAGGCAACAAACTTTAGCATTAGTTACATTATGAGGTTATGAGAGCACAGTAGGACAAATTCAAACTCATTATTTCGGGGAAATGATTCTATCAGTCCACAGCAATTCAGAAATACAAGTTCAAACAGGATTGGAAAAGCCTGTTTGCAAATTTGAGGAATTGCTAAATAACTTTTTTTCAATTAACTAAATGATGAATTGCTAGCTCTAAGTCATATTTACTATTGGGTATTTTTTCACTCAGGTTTTTACAATCACATAAGTTTAGTCTTTCACATTCACAGACAATTTCATTCTGTCTTGTTTCTGTCTTGTTTTGTAATAGAGGGCTTGGAATATTTATTTCAAGATTTTTAGTAAATAAATGTTAGTATTGATCTGTTGTAGCCTAGTTGGTCTCTAACTGTGTTGTGTGCGAGTGAAAGATGAGTCATCTATGACTGTATTCAATTTTAATAGTATTGAAATAAAAATCTGTGTGGAATCTCCAAAGATTGTATGCTTTCTTTGTGTGTGTGAAAAGGAGAATGCCTGTGCCCTTAATACTATTTCCAAATCTTCATCATAGCAATAATAAATTTTCATGGATCTGACATTAGGATGTGAATCACGACTGAAACAGGCATCGGAGTAAAAGAGTAGTGGTTGTTGTGGAATTAAAGATGACACGCTTAAACTGCGTGCACAGTTGGCTGAGTGAAAGTTACATAATTGCGCTGCTGCATTATTATAATCTGATATCAGCAGTCTAGTCATACGGTACAGCAGGAGTCTAGTTAAATATAGTTAAATAGGCTGTGTTTGAGCCTTCAGCATGGGCCAGCATTGAGCTTTTACTTTAGGCCTCAATGTCTCTGAGGCTTAGATTGATCCAGAGCTTAGCTTATGATGAGTGTTAAGAGGAAGAGGGCCACTGAGTAGCTGCTGTGTTGACCTAGGCCACAGCCTTGACCCCACTGCCATCCTTAGGATAAAAATGCAAATAGACGTGTTAAGCTGCACCTCTCACACAGCAGCCATATGGCCACAGTCAAACAGTCTCAACACTTGTCTGTTTCAGCGTACGTTTCACGTTAACCGGAGGAGATGTTGATTTGGTGTCACGTCACAGTGCAGCAGACGTGTGACAAGTGGCGGTTTCAAGTTTTATTGGTTTGGATGTGAAAAATTAAAGTACAAAGTGGAATGATCCTGATGTAATGGAACTTGAATATGAGTCAAGAGCTTGCTTCCGTGGAGGACAAAACATGGCAAACAGTACCTATAAATAAAAGAATAAATACATGCAGAAATAAAAGAATAAATAAATCCACACAAACCTATACACATATCAAATATTGACATTGCTTTGCTGGTTAGATCTACAGGGAAAATTCTGTTTTGTAGTAGTTATGTTGTATATAACGAGACATACATGCACACAATAAACAAAATTAATCACCACCATGTAATGCAGTGTTGGTTCGTACGCAAATGATTAGTTCAAAGGCTGCACTTACAAATATAATTCAATCTTCCATTAAATAATCACAGAAACATTTGTCACCTTTTACCACATTTTTATACCACTGATATATGAAATTAATCCAATATAATTTAGGCAACAAACTTTAGCATTATAGTTACATTATGAGGTTATGAGAGCACAGTAGGACAAATTCAAACTCATTATTTGGTGGAAAATGATTCTATCACTCCACAACAATTCAGAAATACAAGTTCAAACAGGATTGGAAAAGCCTGTTTGCAAATTAAATGAGTAAAAAGTTGACGAATTGCTAAATAACTTTTTTTTCAATTAACTAAATGATGAATTGCTAGCTCTAATTAAGACATATTTTAGTTTTAGAGATTAGTCTTTCACATTCACACACAAATTCACTGTGTCTTGTTTTATAATATTTATTGATATTTATTTCAAGATTTTTAGTAAATAAATGTTAGTATTGATCTGTTGTAGCCTAGTTGGTCTCCAACTGCATGTTTGTTGAAACAAGGCTGCTTAAAGGAAAATAACATGAACATTGTTCCTCATGTTATCGTTTGATGGAGGCTGCATGCATTGTGTGTGGCATAATAATAAATAAAAGAAAGAATTAATGAAAAATATAGAAAAAAAAAGAATAAATAATATGGATGCATGGATAGATAGATGTGAAACAAATACCAAAAGTCATGAAATCAAACAACAATACATGTAATTCTGCATCTTATAACAGAATAGTTTACACATCTTGTGTAAGTGGTTAAAAAAAAAAAAAAGATTTTATTTGATTATCCATCACCTCAATTTATAACATGTTTTGGAAGGCTAAATATCTTGTCTGTTAAATATCTTCATGGCTTTATGTTGGAAGTGCTGAAAATGTTATAATAATCACTGAAGTGGGAAATAAAAAAGCTTTACAACTGTCCATTGTATATAGCCCTTGAAACGAATGCTTCAAGATACTTTACATAAAAATAGACCATTAACCTGAGTAAATAAGTAAAATCAGAAATACAAATGGCAACTCGCCAAACACAATATCTATTTGTGTTACTGAACTATTAAATTCTAACAGATGAGTTTCAGTTTGCAGAGGCTATGCAAAAACATTGATTTGCATAGACGTGTTATGTGCTACCTGATTATAAAATAATTAATTTTGTATATTTCATTTACTAAGCTCAAATCCAAACATATTGGCCCCCTGTACACCTGGCTTAAAAATACATTTTTCTGTGATAGATAGTAATCAGGTAGCTCTTCATTATTTACATGCAGTGATGTATCAGTCGCCTGACTGTAGTAGCCTAACGAATACTTGTGTGCGCAATCAACATAGAATCATTTACTGCTTTTACTTTTGTAATTAATTTAATTACTGAAGTGACAGTGTTTCGTTTTTGTTTTTTTTTTTTTAAATAAATAGCCCAAGTCATCTCAACAACAGAGTGGCACCATAAAATGTAATATACTGCAAAGCCTCAAGCTTTTATTGGTGCAACAATAAAAAGGCACAATACAAAATACCTCATTGCACATACACTAACAATATGTGTTAAGTGCCAACAAAATAACAAATAAGATAAAATAAATAACTTAAAATTGTCAAAAAATAAATAAATAAAATTAATTAATTAATTAAATAGGCCCCCTAACCCAATCCATGCAAATAGCAAATTATGCCAGCAGGGTGGCACCTGGGGTGGCCAATCAGATAGACACACCCATGTTTACATGTGTCTCCACATGTAAGTCGGTGCCTGTCTGATAATAATGTTAACACTTTCAAGGAGTCAGTGCAGCCATTATTTAACTCTGTGTCATGTCTAAGTCCACCTGAAGTTAACAGTTATGATTTTACACCCACTTTCATTGATAATCTTGTTGATAATGCAGCAGCTTCACTGCGTACTACATTAGATAGTGTTGCCCCTCTCAAAAAGAAAGTGATGGATCAGAGGAGAGAAGCACCATGGTTTAACTCCCATACTCGCTCTCTTAAACAGGCTTTACGTAGATTAGAAAGAAAATGGCGTTCCACTAATCAAGAAGAACCTCATGTAGCCTGGAAAGATGGTCTTGTAGCTTATAAAAAAGCCCTTCATAAAGCTAAAGCTGCCTATTATTCTTCTTTAATTGAAGAAAACAAAAACAATCCAAAGTTTGTGTTCAGCACTATAGCCAGGCTGACACAGAGTCACTGGCTGCCTGTACAGTTAAGAATTCAGTTTGGAATTTAATTCTCCCTGTGTGGGCATGGGTTTCCTCTGGGTTTTCCAGCTTCCTCCCAAAGTCCAAAAACATGCAGGTTTGGGGATTAAGGCTAAATTGCCTGTAGGTGCAAATGTAAGAGTGGATGGTTGTTGTGATGGTTGATGCTTTATGTGTGGCATCGCAGGACCACATAGAGACAGACATGCACTCTCACATTCAGTCTTATTTGCCTAATCCCCAAATCTGCATGTGTTTGGACCATGGGAGGAAACAGGAGAACCTGGAGAACCTGGAGAGAGCCCACATACACATGAGGAGAACATGCAAACTCCATGCAGAAGGGCAGTTTTTGACTCGGATCTTCTTGCTGCAAAGCAAGAGAGCTTGATATAAGCCTTAATCATCCAAAATATCTTTAAAATATATTTAATTGTTCAACATAGTTGCAGAACTAATAGTAGTATTTTTTTAGTATTTATTCAGTCAGTTCTAGTTTTGTGTTGTAGCAGTTTTACTTTTGTGATTATTTATTAGTTCTGATGGACCTTCCGGTTATTATTGTTTTTTTTTTATATATATATATTTTATGTAATACTGAAAAAAATAGAAATGCATCATTTCTACCATTCTAACACCATTGTGTGATATATCTCACATCACGGACTGAGAGGCAAACAAATGGAAAATGATTTACAATTATAACTAATCTCCCCACAGATTTAATATACTCTGTAAATTCCTGTGCGAAAAGTTTATTATGTATCTGACTTAATGTTGTCCCATTGTCTCCGAACAGTTTTTGTTATGGCCCTGGAGGTATGAGGCAGCAAGTCAGTTTTAGTCTGGCCTCCATGAAAGTGGCACATGCTGTTGTTTGGCCATCCACATCACTGTGTCCTTCTGATCTTCCTTAGCCGAGGGATTAGAGAGGCAACTTGAGCAGGATTAGCAGAGGAGGAAAGTAGTAGTCCCTTTTGTACAATGAGGACCTTGCAGCCAAACTGTGTGTGATATTTTGATTGCCTTGGGCTACCGTGGCGCTTAAATTCACAGAGATTTTTTGTTAAACTAGAAGGTTTTTAAGTTACTTTGTGGGGGACCTCATACCTGTGTTGGCTGGTATTAAAATGGTCTCTCCACATGGTTTAACCTGGCTTCACATCAATCTCAGAAGTGCTTTTATGAAGAGTAGGGCTGCAGTGATTATTTGATTAATCATTTATTAATTGATGACTATTTTTTGACTGTTGTATATTTAAAACAAGTTTTCTTGTCTTTAGCTTCTTGAATGTGAATATTTTCCGGTTTCTTTGCTCCACATAACAAATAAATCACTAAAACTAAATCATTTTGGTTTGAATATGTGATGGAAGACAGTCAAGAACAACATTTTTCAACTTTTTCTAACATTTTACGGACCAAACAAGTACTCAATTAATCAAGAAAATAATTTTGAAAATAATTTTAGTTGCAGCCCTAATGAAGAGTGCAGTCCAGCTGTGAACATTCTTCTGCGAGATGCAGGACGGGTTCTTGTGTGTGGTCATCCAGTAAGGGAAAAATGGCATCACATTTTACATTTTTGGTAAATAAGATTTTTGGTAAACACATGAAACACTGATTTCAATCTACCGGGGGAAAATATAGGTTTTTTTATGTTTGAATATTTTAGAGTCACCCTGTCAATATTGGTGGAGGATCATGTTTGTGTAAATTAGGATACAGAGCTAGGCAGTTGTCCTCGTTGTCTTTTCTCTTGGTCTCTAAACAAATTAGAGGGAGACAAAAACACTAGAGCTGAGCTTTGTGATTGAACTCCATCTGACATGGTCCCCTAGGAGTACAGTTGAGGATGCAATTATTAGCCCCTCTATGAAAATATTATTGTTTTAAAGGTATTTCCCAAGTGCTGTTAAATAAAGGAATTTTCTTTAACACAGATTATACATACTGGAAGCATGTCCTTTGGTCAGATGAGATGAAACTGTAGCTCTTTGGTCATAGAGACATGGGGCATATAACCCAAAGAACACCGTTCCCACAGTTAAAAACACACAATGACATTTTCATACGGGTGCTAATAATTACATCCTTAACTGTATTACCACAGGATACTATACGCTTCAAGTGAACTGCAACTTGAACAAATTCGTATATTTTGGACTTATCTTGAAAGAGGATTGCTGGAAGACAGGATTGATGTACTTGGCTCCAAAGTGTATTAAAAAGATTACACCCAAGGTAGTGGTTGTGTACTGTCCCTTTTAATGTACTAATCTCAGTTTTTTCTGTTTCATTCTGTCATGAAAAATATTGATATACAGGCCTTTACTGTATAGACACAGTTGTCTTTTTATTTGTGACCTGACAAGAGAGGACACAGTCACACATGAAGCAGGTGGGTGGGAAAGAGAAGTGTTTCATTTATGAAACCCAGCTTGTCATTGTGATTTCACATGAATCAGACCACATCGTTTCACACTCATCATCTGTCTATCATTCATCTCCTCTGTTCAGCCACTGAAGAAGTGTGTCTGAATAAGGTACATATATGAAACATAATGGCACAAACACAAAAAACACAGCAAAACCTAAAGCCCATGTCTAAAATCATTCAAATCTAGAGGTCTGCCTGAACCAAGGGCTCCGAAGTCAGTCTCCTGACTTGCGGTAAGTTGTCCATTTCTGCTAAACCTTTTCTTGTATTTTCAAATATGCTATTGGACTCATGACTCCTTTATGAGTGAAACTACCTGGGAAAATCTCAAATGCCACAACCCATGAGCTCTTTTAGAGTTTCAGCTGACCAATCCAAACACTTCACAGACATTCATAAGCTCAAAGGGTGGTTGCGGCTGTTCAGGAAAAGCAAGTGGACACGCTAGCACGGATGGCTAAAACGGAAGATCAGTTGGACATGCTAAAGGAAACTGAGGGTCAGTGCCACGACTGTCCTCTGGCTTTGGCCTGTGAGATCAAACAGCTGAACGTTAGACTGATGGAGTATGGGGACCGGGAAAGACAGTGAATCTATTAGTGGTGGGACTCGATTAAAAAAATGTATCTTATTAATTAGAGGCTTGTAATTAATTAATCTCAATTAATCGCATATCTGTATTTGACACGAGAAGCAACATTTTTCAAGCTTTCTCCAATAAATCAACTTTCGATTGCTTTTCAGTGTCATAATGGTGATGAATTTTGTATGAAGTTGTCTTTCTGCATGGCAGTTTATAAGTTGGGTCAAAATGCCTTGAATAACACAAAAAAGGCATTGTTCTCCTGTGGCCAACATTGTGGAGCATTATTAGCTGGCCTTACAGCAGCTAAAAAACTCATTGCCAGGCATTGGAACCTCCACATTCACTTTCCTTCCAGGCCTGGATTTACTCATACCTAGTTCTAATGAAACAGACTGGTTATGAGACATGGTCTTATTGAAAAGATCTCTTCCCCATTTGACAATTATGCTCTCAGTGGACTTGTGAGTGGCTGCTGAACCGTCATCTCCTCAAGTGATTTCATCAGATGAATTTCCTCTCTGAGGTTTCCTGTGCTGTTGTAGCTCTGAGACAGTGACACTGTTTCTAAAGAAACACTTGAAACAGAGAATGTGCAGGCATCGTTTGAAACGCCAAAATTTGCTAGTTCCATAGCAGCTGCAGCTCTCTGTCTGTTTGCACTTACAGTATACATACAGTACATACACATAATGTGTATATACATTTATAGGATGTTGCAACTTTAGTTTAAATTTTGACAGTGTTGCATTTAAACTGCCTGCAGAGCATTTTAATTCAACCTGCCTTCTTTACATATTATGAAACCTTATAGAAGCTAGCAGAAGGAAGGTCGTCATGTTCTGGCGCTTTATGTGTTGTTCATTGTCGTGCTGGTCTGACTGTTAACCCCCATGGATGTTTCAGATGTGGGGCGAGTATGTGTGTATGTGTAGCAAGGTAGCAAGCCGCAAATCTGCCATTTCCTGTTTGTCAAGAATAAACTATGACTGAATAGGGCCACATTTATGTTAATGTGTTGACTCCCTTCCTAGCAGGATGTGGGCAGTGTCCACTCAGCTCTCACAGAGTACATGCCACATTTAGTCATAATTTTGATGCTTGTTCATTAAACACCTCTCTCTCTCTCTCCCCTGACACTCAGGCAGCATCTTACTGAAAACAGCATGCTGACAGCAGCAATATCAGACCAAACTTCAGCCAGTAAAATTGGACACTGCTCATGAGGAGGAGTAGACAGTATCCATTTTGTTTGTTACTGTATATCAGTTAGCCACACAGTTGGTGTAGGGGTTAACAGCAGCAAGACGTCCCAGGTCTGCGATCCAGTCGGAACAAGGGTCTCTTTCTGTATGTATTATATCGGGTTCTCAAAAACGTGGATTTGGGGATTAGGCAAATTGGACACTATAAATTGACCATAGGTATGAGTTCCATATGATTGTTTGTCTCTGTGTTGGCACTGTGATGGACTGGCGACTTGTCCAGGGTGTACCCCGCCATCCACCCAAAGTCATCTGGGATTGACACCACTCTTATGTGGAGGATAAAGCCATAGATGACGAATGATTGAACTTTACATCAGTTTACTTGTGAACAAACAACTCATAATCAAATTATACTAACAAAATCATGTGATTAATGTCAAAGATCCAGACCAGCACTGCTGACTAAAAAATACCACAGATCACTGGGAGGAATTTCTCTCCCAAATTGAGCTTTTCAGTGATTATTATCTTCCTGCAGTCTCACTCACATCAATAGAATCTTGGCTGACAGTGTTTTCTCACTTTTGAGGGGGTTAACGTGCATAAAAACTCTGGAAACTTGGCATGGAGACACATGGAGGTGTGGCAAAAATGCGATATCGACATAGTTCGTGGACCTGTGCGATGCTGAGAAGCTCTATAGCGCCCCCTAAGGTAATGCGGATTGACCAAGCAAAACTCAGTTGCACCGAATTTTTATGAAACCTGGTGGGAAGATGTTTTAGGTCAAGACGAACAAAAAAGTCCATTGGGACCATGGCCTCAACCCTACAGGAAGTCAGCCATTTTGAATTTGGTGTTCATTTTGGCGATTTGCACACTTCGTAAATGGACGAACTCGTCCCAGCACGTTTATCATACCGACATAAAAAATGCATCATATTGTACTAGACACATCAAAGGGGAAAAGCTGTCGAAAGATTTTGCGGATTCAAAAGTGCGTGGCCACGGCAACCTTTGGAAATTTGGCGAACTTTGACAATTCGCCACAGAACAGGAAGCTCCCTATAACTTTGCTATACATTGACCAATCGTGTCAAAACTTCATGTGTGACACAAGAGACTGACCCTAGACACTCTGAACACAGACTCGACTCACAATGAAGGCAGCCATTTGGAATTTAGCCACCATTTCCCCACAAATAGGAAGTGCCCTGTTACTTGGCTATAAATTACCAATCTGTTTGATACTTAATATATGTGATTAGGGCCTGCCCTGAACACATCTGTATGACCTAAACTCATTTTGAATTTTGCCATTAGTCTTTGTGATTTGCACACTTTGTAAATGAGCAAACTCATCTGACCACATTTATCGTACCAACATAAAAAACTCCTCAAAACATCAGTTTTTAGTAGAAACATCAAAGGCAATGAGTTATAAAAATGTTTCATGAATTCGAAATAGCAACCATAGGAATTTTGGCTAATTTAACAATTTCCCACAGAAGAGGACATGCCCTATAACTTTGCCATACATTGACCGATCGCCTTAAAACTTTATAAGTGACACAAGAGACAGACCCTGGACATGTTCACAAACACAAACTGGACCCAACATGAGATCGGCCATTTTGAATTCAGATGACATTTTACCACAAAACAAGAAGTACCCTATAACTTTGCTGTAAATTGACCGTTCTGCTTAAACCTTAATATGTGTTACCAGTATGAATATGTATCATTCTATCTGTTTTGTGATGCTTGTTGTATCATGGGTTTGAAGAAAATACCTAGCAGACAACTACTGCTCACTGGATATTTTGTCCTTTTGAATCATTATCTGTAAACACTCCAGATGGTTGTGTGTGAAAATCCCAGTAGATGAGCAGTTTCTGAAATACTTATGACACATTCTAAATTATTTAAATAATCTTTCTTCCTCATTTTGATGCTTGAAAGTCAGCACCTGGTCTTGCTGGTCTTACTTGCTGCTGCCATGGGATTGCCTATTAATGATAACAAGCAGTTGAACAGATGTGAATAATAAATTGGCCAGTGACTACATGTGTTGGAACAAAAAAACACACAAGATCACATTCACATTCATATATTTCTGATGTATGACATTTGACCAAAATTAACATCAACATTTTGCCACGTGTTTGCAGGAATCCTCTTTTCCACGCTGGTGTTTGGTCCTGCCTGTGGCTTCATCCTTGGCTCTGTCTGCACTAAATTCTATGTTGATGCTATCTTCATTGACACCAGTAAGTTTACTAATCATTCGGTGCTGCATTATTTCTTGTTTTTCCTCCATGCATGGGCTTTGTTGACTTCCTGTTTGTCTCCACAGGTAATCTGAGCATCACTCCAGATGACCCACGGTGGATTGGGGCCTGGTGGGCAGGCTTCCTTCTGTGTGGTGCCTTACTCTTCTGCTCCGCTCTCTTGATGTTTGGTTTCCCTCAGTCACTGCCAACCATGGAGGGAGAAGAGGGAGTAGACAGTGAGCAGGTGATGCTCCCTCCATCTCCCAGCCCAGACCATGAAACACCAAAAAAGAATAATGGAGTTGTACCCAGCCACGAGCTCGCCAACAGTGCCACCTGCTGTCAGCAACTCAGAGGTGAGCATGCAGGCTTGAGTGGAGTCCTATATTAGTAAGATTAGTTGCACCTATCATAGTATTATTAATACACAGTTTTTATTCTACTGTAGTAAATGAGCTCTTATTATTATTATACAGTATATTAAACTACTGTATTAAATTAGCCGTAATAATTATAGTCCATATTGTACTAGCATAGTAAGTAAGTTATTATTATTATTATTATTATTATACTCTATTAAACTAGGGTTGTGAATAATCACTTATTATTCTTTTTATTGTACTTCTCTTGTAGCTGGAACAGAATTTCTTTATGTTTTATGCGTAAACTCATTCACTCTAAAGTAACAAATAAAAATTACAACAAAGGCACATCTATTAGCATGAAAAGTCATACTAAAGCGAAGTATTTAAGCAAGTTACTTAAAAAAGTTATTTTCTTTGTACCATCCAGTTTGTTGCACCTCTGTTGTCTCTTACACATTTTAAATATCAAAGTAAAGAACATAATGAACATTTACGCTAACATAACATCATGAAACTAAGGTACATTTAGAGTATCAGCTCAGATGAGAATGTTTTATAAAATTAAAAAGTGGTTTTAAACATACGCATTTCTTATTGTACATCCTACTGTCTCTCCAGTGATTCCCAAGGTGACCAAGCACCTGCTGTCAAACCCAGTGTTCACTTGCATCATCCTGGCTGCCTGTATGGAGATCGCTGTTGTGGCTGGCTTTGCAGCCTTTCTGGGGAAGTACCTGGAGCAGCAGTTCAACCTCACCACCACCTCAGCAAACCAGCTATTAGGTCTGCTTTCACACCGAACCTGCAGAGTCTCACTCTACACTTAAGTACCGCAGTATAACACCAGTCTCTGTGCACCTTGCTTCTTTAAGGTATGACAGCTATTCCCTGTGCATGTTTGGGGATTTTCATGGGTGGTCTTCTGGTAAAGAAGCTGAACCTGTCAGCGCTTGGAGCAATTCGCATGGCCATGTTGGTCAACCTGATATCCACTGCCTGCTACATCTCCTTCCTCTTCCTGGGCTGTGACACGGGCCCTGTCGCAGGAGTGACGGTCACATATGGCAACCAGTAAGAAAAAGAGTATTATTACACATGGCAGTCAATGGCTGCCATGTGTAATAATCACTGAATAAAGTTGTTGTAAAGTTGTAGATCCATTATTGATTCCCATAGGGGAAATGTGTGTGTCAGGAGCCTTCAGGAGCCTTGTACAGAAAAAAACAATAGAAACAAGAAGTGATATGGCTGAATAAATCATATAAAGCTTTTAATTACAAAGAAGAGTCCAATAAATAAAAACTATGACAATAAGCATACACAGCCCCCCCCCCCCCCACATTTTAAAATGGTTTGTGTGTTTGTTTTATTGTTTTACATTTAACATGTAAAATACAGTATTAGTGCACAATTAGTCTATCCACCCAGTGCTCTTTCCATTGCTTCGCCATAATCCCTTCTCCTTAATCATAAGGAGAATACCCATACCGCTGAAAATCTACTCCAGGTTTCCCTTGTTACCTACTTACAACAAATACAACAAAGTTGAATAAGGACTTATAATAATTAAATCTGTCTCTGAATTAGTTATTGAAACAATTGCTTTTGCTTACTTCTGTTGGTAGAAGTAGGTGTCTAACAACCATCTAAAATACACCAGAATGGTATCTACAAAATTTAATGGGGGAGGACCCCCGGACCTCCCAAACCCCCTACAAATGCCTCTGATGGCCATGTATAATATAAAATAGATATATAACATAAATAAGCAGTATAAGCAATCACTGTGTAGTTAACAGTGGTAAAAATAGGAATAATAAGTAAACTTAAATAAAATAAAAGTCACCCTGGGACTTGTGGACATAGTATGCAACTGCTGACAAACAATTACACATCAACCATTGGTTGTCATTGCAATCTCTGTACTGTAGGCAACCATAATATTCAAGGTGGTTGTAGAGAGGCCCTTATTCTGGCCGGGTCATGAACCCAGGTCTTCTTGCTGTAAGGGCAAGGGTGCTAACCACTACACCAACTGTGTGGCCCCATAGATAATGAATTCAGTCATTCAATGATTGTCTACAGCTTTATCCTCTATAAATATTTAAAAAAAGACCAGAAACACAATTGTATTAATATGAATACAAAGTAAACGCAAATATAAAAATTCTGTTGATTATTTCATTACATCAATATTTTTCTTTATTGGAATAAAGTCCTTATCAGGAGATGGTTTTAATGAATGCATTTGGATTGTTTGTCTTTTCTTAAATCTTAAATTTTAGCCACTTTTAGCAACTTTTTCTGTGCAAATAAGACATGTCGGGGTGCTCATGTGCTTAACAAAGACATATTGCATCTCCCACTTTTCCTGAAATTGTCTGTGCTCGTCACCAACCTTTCCCTTCACTACAGGCTTTAAAAAAAGACACGATTGACTGTGTGACAAGATATATATATTCATTCCAGTTGATGTCGCTCTCGCAATAAAGTTTCAGTCAAGTGTTTAGCTAACCAGCGACAAACGGAGAACGTAATCTCCGCAATGCGCGTCATTTCCACATTTTCTTCCTGTTAACAGCAGCACAACCGCTAACGAACAGCTCGGTAGCAGTCACCTTTCTTTTTGCGCTCAATGTTCATGTCTTTCATGATGACATGAACATCATGACATTTGTAGATGGTAGAAAGTACTGGCATAGCGAGCGCAAAAAAAGGCGACTTCTACCAGGCTGTTCATTATCCGCCGGGACAGTGGGACACCATTATTTATTTATTATATACAAACCATGGGATGCAGCCATGGAAGTGTTAATTACTGGCTTTTATTGTCTATAACCCCATGGATTCAGCGGTACATCCTAGCCAACACCAATGTTTCGTTGACTATATAACCGAGGCGGGTAGGCCCCTGATGAGGCTCCAGCCTGACTCTGAAGCAGGACAGTGGGTGGGAGCTGGCTGAGTGGCCCCATGGGAGGTCCACTCCCCTCTGTGACATCGTCAATGGAACATTGGTGTTGGTCGTCAATTTGATTGTTAATTTGCAGATTCATCATGATAACAAATGGCGATCATATCGCCGTCAACTTTCAAACAAATCAGCCCATTTCAACTGATGGAAAAACAAAATACAATCTGCATGACGCCGAATCCAACGCCGATAACTTTGGCTTCGTCCAAATCGAAGTCAAACATGCTCATTTCAAACACAGTAAGAAGTAGTAATTTTATGACGGCTATGCGATGTTACACGGGCGCCTCCATAGTTGTGAAATGTTTCTCCGCTTGCATCAAGCCCGGCCAATGGCCCGCCCCCGGGAGCCATATACTCCACTGTGATTGGTAGGTTCATTCAGCTCCAGCTTGCACAAAAAAGGAACCTTCCAGACACAACGCGGAAAATGTCATTCATATAAAACCCGGGTGCCGCACTAACATTAAACATCACTTCATATTGTCCTGCAGGCCACAGTATTGCGGCATGAGCCGCGTGAATGAGACTTATCCTCTATGCTTTTGTTCAAGTTGCCTGAACTCAACTTGCTCCATAGCAGTCTATATCTGCAATGCAGTTACCATGGAGATGTAAAAAGTGAACCAGAGATCCATGTTATCATTGATTAGGAAATGAGAACTCACCCTTCCATTGTTGTTTATGCCTTGTAGCTACAGGTGTAATTGGTACTTGTGCTTGGAAAGACAACTGGGCATTTTGTGTCATCTTTCAGGACGCTGCAGGTGGGAGAGAAACCAGACGCTCAGTGCATCAGTCACTGCAACTGCTTCACCTCCTCCATCAGCCCTGTGTGCGGCTACAATGGTGTCACCTACCTGTCTGGCTGTTTTGCTGGCTGCACCCAAACAGGAGGCCCTCGAACCGCTTCTAACACCTCCCAGGTCTTAAGTTTTCTGTGACTGACTTGTGAAAAAGAATCAGTCAGTATATTTCAGTGCTCAGTTATTTCAAAGTACGGTTGTAGTGTTCTCTGGAACAATTTGGGTCCAGTTGAACTTATACTCTCAACCATATTATTTGGGTTTGTTAGTAAATGTTACATGTGTTGTACATATATAGTGCTTTTCTAGTCTTGATAACCACCCAAAGTTGCTTTACACATATCAATGTGTTCTTGGAAACAGACTAGCAGAGCCAGGACTTGAACCCACAACCTTCAAGTTGACAAGAGACAACTCATTCCAACACTAAGCTAATGTCACCCCGAAGTCCAGTTTTGAGGAATGTGGAATATGATTTAGTACAATGTCAATCAGACTAAATGTTTACATGTATTGTAAGTCACGTTTTACAGTAGTTGCATTAACACAGTAATTTGATGCAGAAAAAGTTAAGGGTCAAATTAAAAGAAAAATCCAAGTAGTTAGTTCCCAATTGTCATCTAACACAAGTGCTACTGTGGCTGCTCTGACATCAGATGCTAACTGCAGATCGACATCTAGATTCAAATCACATGCAGATTGCTTACACCTCAGATAAAGAGTTTCCCCTTGTAACTTAATTTTCAGAACCTGACAGAATGTGGTTGTATATCGGCTGAATTTGCCACAGCGGTTACAGGAAAATGTCCGACTCCGGGCTGCCAGGAGGCCTTCCTCATCTTCCTGTGTGTGATCTGCGCCTGCAGCCTGGTTGGAGCCATGGCCCAGACTCCTTCTGTCATCATTCTCATCAGGTGGGTTCGCTGGATATTCTGTATAAACTTGTGTTTGTGAAGAAAACGTGTAGGTGTAATCATTCGCTAAATGCATTCTGTTTGATTCTCATGAAGGACTGTGAGCCCAGAGCTGAAATCGTACGCACTCGGAGTGTTGTTCCTTTTGCTGCGACTCCTCGGTAAGAGACAGTATTTATCAGGAAACATGTTCATTTGATCAAATGCAGTTGCAGAGATCATCAAATGCTATGATGAAGACGGCTCTGATGAGAATTTTTAATTTTGTGGACCAGACAAAACATTTTTGGACACTGTCATTTTGAGGCTTGGAAAACAATTATGAGCATATTTGATCATAATATATTTCATCGTCTGATTACATTTTATGGAGTAGACAATTGATTATTTGCATAGTCACTTACTGGTTTGCAATAAAACAGCCCCAGTATTTGTGGTAAGCTGTCAGCCAACCCAGAGATTTTCTACAGTCGTGTCTGCTGTTGAAGTTTCCAAGAGTGTGTAGCGATGAGTTACAGGATTTAGTGGACGCTTTGTACATACATAAAACAGTGCTCTGGAAGTGTCTCCTCTCAGCACTGAAATTTGTTACAACAATTAAATTTTCAGTCATGCTAAATCCCCCAGGGCTAGCTACTAAAACATCTACTAATCATTTACAGTTACAGTTCGCTAACATTAACAAGTTAAGGAGATGGCTGATATTTCAGCAGAGGTTATGATGCTCCATGCAGTCCATTAATCACTTAATCAAGAAAGTAACCAACAGACTAATCAGTAATGAAACTAATCACTAGTTTAGTTTTAGCCTGGATGACAGAAAAGAGAACAAAATCAGTAAAAGGAGAACATCCTGAATTTGTTCGCTGTCTGTTTACAACAGGATTCATCCCTCCTCCTCTCATCTTTGGTGCTGCAATCGACTCTACTTGTCTTTTCTGGAGTTCAGACTGTGGTGATAGAGGAGCATGTCTGCTCTACGACAATGTCGCATATAGACACCTCTATGTGAGCCTTGCCATCATCCTGAAAAGCGTGGCCTTCCTCCTCTACACCACCACATGGTACTGCTTACGCAGGAACTACAAGAAGTACATCAAAGGTCGCGAGGGTCACCTGACTCCCACTGAGTTCTACCCCTCACTCACAGATGGTCCCAAACTTGTCGACCGGACAAAGTTTATATATAACCTAGAGGACCATGAGGTTTGTGAAAATATGGAGTCTGTTTTATAGTTCCCAAAGCAAGAAAAAGACAGTGTGGATATTCATATTCTCTCAGAGGAATATTTTGATTTTATTTTTCTTTTCTTGAAATGATGAGATTTTTTTTGTTTGGTGTTTGACTGAGGCACTGTATATAACAGTGCTGTCACGTCATAGAGGATGTTTGCACTCCACTTCGCTCCATGCAAAACACTGGAAAGGGTCCATTTTTGCTGCTGATCAGTGAGCTGCTGTCCCGTGTTTGCTGGTGAACTGGTGTGTGAACTTGGTGGTAGAGACTCATTCCTAGTTTATCAGTGAGTGGATTTGATGCTTTGACAACAATAGCTGATGCCATATTGTTCTAGGTTGTTCTAGGTCTGTCATGATGCCAGTGGTCTTCCTTTCCATCAGTGCACTATGCCCTGTGTGTCACTCTCTACAGAGCATATTGATATGATTAAACTAAAGGTTTTCGGTGTTTCTTCAGTTATTCATGTTTAAAAGTTGCCAAGTGTTTACAGACAAATAGTCAATGTGTTTTATTTGGATGCAAGAAGTTTTAAGTTTAAGCAAGAAGTTTATAAAAGGACAGCGAGAACAGTCTGATTGGTTCATTATTCTGGACTTATTTGATGTTTTATCTCACAGAACATCGAGTCAAATCACTTCACATATGTTAATGATTCTTGTTCTCTTGCTGGATCATAAAGGCACTGTTTCAATGGTGCAACTGTGCAATTCCTATCTGACACATCCATATTTATTACTAGTCTCCTGTCAAACAGCAGGCTTGTTTTCATCATAGTCTGTTTGTTTTCTATGTCTACAGGGTTTATTCAGCTTGATATGTTTTAATAAGGGGTTGTTCAATTAAGAATGTTTACTTCTTTTTAATTCTGCACCTTGTGGTGAAGCAAAGACAGGAAAAAAATCAGGAGAAACATTGTAATCTGTGTTTTATATTTAAAGATTAGGAGTAATATATTTCTTTCATTGGGCCCAGAATGTGTAATTAGACTATTTATGAGCAAACTATAAAACAAATTACAACTGTACATATAATCTACAGTAAATTGTCAGTGTATGATTTGTATACTGAAGGAGGTTTTTTGTGCAAATTCAAATTAAATGTACAGTAAATCACTTCAAGTTATTCCTGGATGTCTCTTAGACTAACCTTTTTTGCAAAAGACTCAGCACTGGTCTTTCTGCAGTTACTGCTTTCTTACACTATTTTTAAGGCAACATATTGTTTATTTTAATCTGGAAATAAATAATTTTTCAGAAAGTAAATTTAGTTTTGACCTTTCTTCCCCTTTCTGTTCAACGAACTACAGTGTCTAGTGTCCTTACATTATATTTAATTTTATACTGTCAAGCAACCTCCAGTCACATTTGTGTGTAGTAATAATAAGATAAAAAAATGTAATTAAAAGAAGAAAAATGTAAAACTTATGTCCCCAACTTTTGAATGACATACCAAAATTAAGAACATAAAGCAGTTTTGAGGTAAAAAAGATCAAAGTGAAAAATAATCACATATACATATAAATGATATGTTAATGCTATGATATGAATTACTTGTCAATATTAACTATTTTAACTATATTATGATATCTTTTAAAATAGAAATGATCAAAAATACACAATAATGGTCCTACAACTAGTGTAATGTATACACATTTATGATAAAACACCATATTGTTACAAATGTCATATATATATATATAAGTATATGCCACGATAAAAATGCATTTGTTGACAGGCCAACAATGGTGACTTCTGAAGCTGGACTTCTAATGTATACACAACCATGTCTTCAGCCTATGTTATAACATTTTATACACTTACTAGTCCAACAGTAACAGGGCCAGGTTTCCCTCAGTCGAGTATCCCTCCACTTTTTTCACACCAGCGAGTGGGGTGCCTCACGTTAGGAGGATGTGACGATTCTAGAGTTCTTATTGTGGCATAGACCTAAAACCAGAGGTTCCATAGTGCCAATGTAGGTGATGCAGACCGGCTCAGACTCTGACAAGGGATGTCTTTCACCCTGATTTAAGCTCATGTAGACATGATGTGAAAATTGACATTCTACGCTGTGTTACTTTAAAGAGGCCACTACAGAACAGATTAGATTAATTAATCAGCGTACATGGCCACCATACCATGACACCATACCATGACAATAAGACTGTAAATATCACTAGCAATTGAAATATTACATTTACTAAACTAATAGATACTTTTAATCATAAATATTTTTAAATGCCATATATACTAAAAGAATTTAATTTAATACGTTTCCTTTCCTGTTGTTCTGTTTACATTTTTGCCCCATCTTGCGATACAAAATAATTAGGACCTGTAAGGGAAAATTCTATTATTGGACTGTGACATATTCCTGCAAACAAACACATAAACTCATTTTATAATCCAACTGCAATTCAAAAATCACATATTTTTGCAATAAGGCCTCTTTGCAATCTTGGTTCCCATAAACTCTCTACAGAGTGTTCTCACTTGTATCATTGTTCCTAAATCTGCTGAGAGAAGGGACCAAACAGTGGAATGCAGTCCTCCCCAAGGTTGTCTCTAGGTATCAGCAGAGGAATGTGCCAGACATCTTGACCTGTAGCCATGTCTCTAAGCTTGGCAGATATTTACCATAACTCGAGGTTTCACTGGCAGAACGAGAGAGGATGAATGGAGGAATGAGGAACATCTCATTGCTCATGTTTGGCATTGTCTCTGTTCTCGGTACTGAGCTGTCTTCAATAAGATCTTTCAAACTTAACTCGTCACCGACTCTAGAGATTCCATCACGTCATTCAACAATTTGGTGTCACGAACAGGATTTCAACAGAACGACAGACTGGTGAGTGCAACTTTTCTTAGTATGCCTTACCATGCCAACATATATGTATGAATAAAAATATTTGTTCAGGCATTCATAACCCACATGTAGTGGCAACTTATATAGACCTTCTTTGCCACTCTTGCATGTGTTGGAAACTTTTTCCTTGTCAAAGCAGAGACCAGGAGACGTTGGGAGACCCTTCAAGCAGAAGTTACTCTTTATTGAGAACTCACTGTGCATCGCTGTAGTCATCCAAGTCTGACTCTTTGCTCAGCACTGTAGAGTTTTATACTTTTCAAGATAGAGGTGGAGACAATCTAAACAAAGCATGCAAATGCAGTACAGGAATCAGCCTGGTAACAGAATTTCCCCAGCCCTGATCTCATCAGCACAACAGTGTAGTTGAATGCATAGGTGCTAATCCAATCAGCCTGACAGTATCACCCAGACCTTCACATTGTCATAGAGATCAAGGCACAACCTGGCTTTAAGATTAGCATTCACATTTAACTTCTGACCCTGCCCGGCGGACAGGAAGTCCATAAAGACAAAAGGTTAATGTCTCAGTCACCTGGGCTGCCAGACGTGATGTCACCATCTTTACCTCAAAATGTAAAACCCAATGTACAGTTTGTATACTTTTATGTTGGAACGTAGATTTAAGCGTTTTATAATTTTGTAATCCAACACAGGACATAAAGTTTACAATGATGGTAAAGTTCCACAATCCAATGACGAAAATGAGGCAGATGTAAAGTAAAATGGATGTTTATTCCAAAAAAGTCAAAATAAAACGTCTCCAACTTAATTTCCTACCGTGTGTTCTTGCCACTATCACCTACTGACAAAATGCAACGATGACACTCAGAAATCTGTCGCTCCATGTCTTGCTGATTTGTACTGCCCTCCACTACTAGTATTCACGTGGTGCTTCACAGCAATTACTGACACTTTACGGCAGCAAAAACATTACTATAGCAGGAATACCTTATGGAGAACATATACCAACTACTAAATAAACATGAGTAATATTATGAGAAAGTGAAAAGAAAGTAAAGCCAATATTTCTTTTAAATGCAAAATTATTCAAATAAGGCACATTAGATTGTACGAAAATGTAAACCTTATTTCCTCTATGGCTCTAACACCACATCTCCAAAAGATGTTGATGTTGTTTAAAGACTGAGTTGAATTTATATGAATATACTGTATGTTTTATATGTTTGATGTCCATCCATCAATCCATCCATCCATCTTCTGCTGCTTATCTGAGCTCCGGTCGTGGGGGCAGCAGCTTAAGCAGAGAAGCCCAGACTTCCCTCTCCCCGGCCACTTCATCTAGCTTTTCTGGGGGGATCCCAAAGCATCCCAGGCCAGCTGAGAGACATAGACTCTCCAGCGAGTCCTGGGTCATCCCCAGGGGGTCATCCCCAGGGGGTCATCCCCAGGGCCTCCTCCCAGTGGGACGTGCCCGGAACATCTCACCGGGGAGGCATCCAGGAGGCATTATAACCAGATGCCCAAGCCACCGTATGTGGCTCCTCTTAATACAGAGAAGCAGTGGCTCTACTCTGAGCCCCTCCTGGATGACCAAGCTTCTCACCCTATCTCTAAGGGATAGCTCAGACACCCTGTGGAGGAAACTCATTTCGGCCGCTTGTCTTTCAGTCACTACCCACAACTTATGACCATAGGTGAGCATAGATCAACCGGTAAATTGAGAGCTTCGCCTCTCAGCTCAGCTCCTTCTTCACCATGACAGACCAATGCAGAGCCCGCATTAATGCAGACGCTGCACTGATCCACCTGTCGATCTCCCTCTCCATTCTTACCTCACAAGGTACTTAAACTCCACCTGGGGCAGGATCTCATCCCCGACCTAGAGAGGTCACTCCACCCTTTTCTGGCTTAGGACCATAGTCTCGGATTTGGAGGTGCTGATTCTCTTCTCACCACTCCAGTGAGAGCTGAAGTTCACTGCTTGATGAAGCAAATAGGACCACGTCGTCTGCAAAAAGCAGAGACCCAATCCTGAGCCCACCAAACCAGACCCCTTCAACACCCTGGCTGAGTCTAGAAAAATTCCAGAACAGGACAGGACTGGAAACGGATCCGATGCTGGCAATGAAAACCAGGCTCTGACACCAGTTGTACAGGGGCCAAATGGCCCTTATCAAAGGGTCCAGTACCCCATATTCCCGGAGTACTCTCCACAGGACTCCCCAAGAGACACGGTCAAACGCCTTCTCCAAGTCCACAAAGCACATGTAGGCTGGGTAGGAGAACTCCCATGCTCCCTCTAGAACCCTGCCTAGAGTGCAGAGCTGGTCCATTGTTCCACGACAAAAAAAGGACAAAAACCACACTGCTCCTTCTGAATCTGAGATTCAACTATCTGATGGACCCTCCTCTCCAGGAGCCCCAAATAGAACTTACCGGGGATGCTAAGGAGTGTGATTCCCCTGTAGTTGGAATACACCCTCTGGTCCCCCTTTTTAAAGATGGGTACCACCACCCCAGTCTGCCAATCCAGAGGCACTGTCCCTAATGTCCATGCAATGTTGCAGAGGCGTGTCAGCCAAGACAGCCCTACAGCGCCCAGAGTTCCTAAAGGCTCTGGATCTCATCCACCCCCAGGGCCTTGCTGCCAAGAAACATTTTCACCATCTCAGTAACCTCAGACCCAGAGATAGGAGAGCCCATCTCTGAGTCCACAGACTCTGCTTCCTCACAGGAAGGCGTGTTGGTGGGATTGAGGAGGTCTTCGAAGTACTCTCGCCACCAATCCACAATGTCTGAGTCGAGGTCAGCAGCCCTCTATCTCCACTGTACACAGTGTTGACAGTGCACTGCTTCCCCCTCCTGAGACGTCGGATGGTTGACCAGAATCCCTCAAAGCCCTCTGAAAATCGTTCTCCATGGTCTCACCAAACTCCTACTGAACAAACTACTTTTAGCCTCAGTGACCGCTGAAGTCACATTCCACTTGACCTGCCGGTACCTATCAACTCCCCTCCTGGAGCCGCCACCTTAACATGGTAGAGGGGTTTGTGTGTCCCAATGATCCTAGGACCTCAGGTGTCGGTAGGGTTACCTAAGGCAAACAGGTCCTAGGTGAGGGACCGGACAAATAGCATTTCACCAAGACCTGCTGTGATGATTACCACTAATGGACGACACTACCTAGAAATACCTAGAAAACAAATATGACCATATTGAACTCCAGAAAAAAGCTTGTAGCCTTCCTACCTGTATTCAAAATAAATTTAAATTAAGAGAAATAAATTATAATTTAAGAGTGTTTAGATTTAAAAAATGTAAAGTAAGAACAAATGCCAAATAGGAATGTGTTTCTATGTTGGAAGTCAAACTATGGAATGAGCTCAGAAATGAATTCAAAGTCTTAAAAGGAAAAATGATTAATAATTATTTAAATTAGGAGAATATAAGTTAAGTGTTATTGTGTATTGTTTTTATTTAGTTTTTTAATATTTTCAGATTTGGTTATGTTCTGGTTTTTTCACTTTATTGTGTGGTTTAGGCCAAAATAAACCTTGAGCTTCTTTTTCAGTTGTTGATTTTAAGGACTGTTTTTTTAACTATTTAGTTTTTATTTCAAGAATGAAAAAAAGGGAAAAAAGTTTCATTCGTTCATTGTGTCATTAATTCATTCTAAAACCGAATATATTATTTTGCTGATTATTAATAAGATTTGATATGGAAATTATTCTAGCACTGCTGTATATAAACCTACATTTAACTGATGTATTTTTGTTTTGAATAAAATACTGAATATATCTGTGCCAAAGGATCCAGTTTAGACCTGTGATGGAGGCTTTCTTGGGTATTGGGATGATGATGGAGCGTTTGAAGCAGGAGGGAACTTCACACAGTGATCTGTTGAAGATCCGAGTGAAGATGGGTGTCACCTGGTCAGCGCAGACTTTCAGGCAGGATGGAGACATGCCGTCTGGTCCTGGAGCCTTCCTGATGTTCTGCCTCTGGAAGAGTTGACACACCTCCTCCTCAGAGATCCTGAGTGCAGGCGGGGGGGTCAACAGGATGGGCTGGAGAGAAGGGTGTGAATGGCCATCTGGTGTTGGTGTTGAGGTGGGTGAGGGGTGTGATTGAAGGTCTTTCAAACCTACAATAAAACCCATTCAGCTCCTCAGCCAGGTGATGCAGTGTGGGGTGTTGGATCACCTGTAGTTGGTGATGGCGTCCAGGCTCCTCCACACTGACGATGGGTCGTTTGCTGAGAGGTTGTTTTTCAGCTTTTCAGTGTAGCTCCTCTTAGCTACTCTGATCCCCTTTGTCAGTGTGTTCCTGGTCTGCCTATACAGGGTCCGGTCCCCACACCTATAGGCCTCCTCTTTGGCCTGTCGCAGCTGGCTGAGCTTAGATGAAGACCAGGGTTTGTTGTTATTGTAAGTGAGGAAGGTTTTTGTTGGAATACACACATCCTCACAAAAACTGATGTACGATGTCACAGTGTCAGTGTAATCGTCCATGTCAGTGGCTGCAGCATCAAAAACACTCCAATCAGTGCAATCAAAGCAGGCTTGTAACTCCTGCTTTGCTTCAGTGGTCCATCTCTTCACAGTCTTCACAACAGGCTTAGCAGATTTTAGTTTCTGCCTGTAGGTTGGGATGAGATGGACCAGACAGTGGTCAGAGAGTCCTAATGCTGCCCGGAGAATAGAGCGGTATAGCAGTTCTTTAATACTGTGTAACAATGGTCCAGGATGTTAGCGTCCCTGGTGGGACACTTACTATGCTGTCTGTATTTGGGGAGTTCATGGCTGAGGTTTGCTCTGTCTGGGTGTTGTTGCTCCACGTTGGTCATCTGGTCAGCCAGGTGCTGCAGAGCCTCACAGACACTGGCCTGAGGGTGAATGTAGACTCCCACCAGAATGAACGAGGAGAACTACTGCGGTGAATAAAAAGGTTTGCAGTTGATGAAAATAGTCTCTAGGTGAGGGCTACAAGACTTCTTCAACACATCAGCACACCAACCTTTGTCAATATAGAAACAGATTCCACTGCCTCTCGTTTTCCCGGATAGCTCCGTGGGGTCCGCTCGTATGAGGTGGAAGCCCGGTAGATGGAGAGCGCTGTCTGGGATCTGTTCACTGAGCCAGGTTTCAGTGAAGCACAGAGCAGCAGATCTGTTAAAGTCCATGTTTTTCCTGTTCAGGAGCAGCAGTTCATCTATTTTGTTAGCCAGAGAGCGGACGTTAGCCAGGTGAATTGACGGGAGCGCAGTACGTAATCCCCGCTGTCTCAGCCTGACGAGCGCTCCAGCGCGTTTCCCCCGGCGGCGTCTCCATCTAATTCCGTGTCAGGGTCCGGTTTCACTATTTCCTGTCCTTTTATTGTGTTAAATCCCCTTACTTCCTGTGCAGCCTGTTTTCTTTTCAGGAGGCTTGACCAGGCGGCTGGCAGAGTCTCCCTCCACACACCTGCCTTGCATCCTTCTGATTTGTTTGCTGCATTTTTAAGCCTGTGATTTTGCTGCGGCTGATGTCAGCACGTCATGTCTCCTGTGTGTCGTCTGGGAGATCCTCGCGCACCCACCATCAATGGTCTCCTCACCCTTGTTTCCAGTTTTTGGCTACTGCTTTTGTTTGCACCCTTAGTTCTAGTTTAGACTAAGCGCTTTTGTTTGGTTTTTTTGTAAAATAAATGAACTCTTTTTGCCTCTTCAAAAGCCGTCCCGTCTCTGCACTGCTTGGGTCCATACATGTCCTGTTACAAATCATAACAATATTATTTGTCAAGCGCTCTTAATCAGATAAATTTAAGAAAAGGTACAATTTGACTTGACCAGTTTCTGTGATTTTAAACGAGTATTAGATAGACTGAGGATAAGACTTTCAAAAGATTAGTATTCAGGTTTGGGCCTGGGGTTAATTAACAAACTAGTATTAAAAATGGCTGCGGCGACTCCTCCTCAGCCTGAGCTTCTGGGAATATGGGTGTTAGTATGTGTGGGTGGTGTTGACTCAATTAAACTGACATATTCTTCTTGCATAACCATGTCTCAGTTAGAAGCAGTAAATCAATATGATTATCGATGATAAGATCATTAATTAAAACTGATTTTGAGGAGAATGGTCTATTTAATAGTCCACATTTAAGTGTGGTATTGTATGATTCCGTTTTATTATTGGTGTTGATTATTTGATTTATTTGACTTTCTCTCATAGTCTCTATGGGGTTTTGACGAGGTGACTGCTCGAAAAGAAGCACAGAGGAGCGTGTAAGACTGGAACTAAATAAATAAATAAAACCATGAGTCATTGCACAGACTCAGGAACACTTCCAGAAATCACTGTCTGTGAACACAGTTCACCATGCTGAACAAATAAGCTGTAAAAAAAAAAAAAAGCCATATAGAACATGATCTAGAAATGCTGCCATCTTCTCTGAGGCAAAGCTTATTTAAAATGGTCTCAGGCAAAAAGGAAAATTGTTCTGTTGTCAGATGAATCAAAATATGTAATTTTTTGGACTAAAGAGGAGAGGGACAATCCAGCTTGTTATCAGTGGACAGTTCAAAAGCTTACATCTCTGTTGGTATGGAGTTGCATTAGTGCCTGTGGTGTGGGCAGATTACACATCTGGAAAGGCACCATCAATGCTGAAAAGTACATAGAAGTTTATATATAGATAGACATTCCTTTCCTAAAAGTCCAGCAACTGGTCTCCTCATTTCCCAGATATTTACAGATAGTTGTTAAAAGAAGAGGGGATGCTACACAATGGTGAACATTGCCCTGTTCCAACTTTTTTGAGATGTGTTGCTGCCATCAACAAAGGGCTGGATGACACTGACTTGAGGAGAGACACATGAAACGTGGGGTGAACCTTCAATGATGGAGGGAGTTTTAGTCCCCCAATGTAGCGGGGGGCCAGTTTGCGAGACTCAACCTGGATGGGGAGATCATGTGAAGAGAGCCAAACCTGTTCCCCCAAAGTGTAAGTAGGAGCCTGGGAAAGGTGGCGGTCAGCAATGCACTGATTCCTGGCAGCCATGCACAGAAGAGCTGCTTGAGCCTCCCTCCAGACCTGGCGGGAGCACCTGAAGTGATGTTGAACAGAGGGCACTGCCAACTCTTCTTCCTGCGAGGGGAATAAGGGGCATTGAAAGCCACAACTGGCAATAAAGGAGGTCATACCTGTGACAGATGTTGGGGGGCCAAACCCGGTGTGGCCTGTGTTCTCCATTTTCCTCCATGAGCGACCTACATAGAAAAACCACAGCCTGACTCCATTGGAGAGGCGGGAGTCCCAACAAAGACATTCCTTTGCATCATAAACAGCAGGTCATAAAAGTTGTAAAGTAAACACAAGGCGGAATCCTACAATCTCATTGGCTGCTTCCCTTCAATGCCATGTCTCCATATCTGACTTCCAGACCTAAATTCCCTCTCTTTCTTCTCTACCTCCCTTAGACTCTTTTACTCTCTTCTCCTCTGCCCCCGTCCCTCATGGAGGGTAGACTCCGGTCTCTTTCCTGCCTTCTGTCAGGCATCACCTCCTCGGTCCTTCATGGAAACTGTGTTTAACTGTGATCACTGATCACTGCTGCTCCTATCCAGCCGAAATCAACGCACCTTGCCTCATCGCTGCAGTCGGAGCTGCACCCACGCTCTTGTCATCCAGCATCATACTGTAGACATCCAATCCCCAAAGAGATCACCCTCACAGGTCGGGCTAGAAACTTGTTTGAGTTTAGCTACGCACCCATTTTCATCATACCTGGAAACCTCTGCAAAACTTTCCCCCCTTTCCCCTGCAAGCTTAACCCCCCCCCCCCCCCCCAAATCAAAGTAAGAGGTAATGTCTGGGCATTTAGAGTAATGTGTTCTATTTCCCTTGTGTTGAACGTGTTGGTCTGTGCATCCACACATGTTTTATCTGTGTTTAAACTGTTGTTTAATTTCCTTGTTTAGAACGACATTGATCGCTTCTTATGTTTTATTGTTGTTTGCAGTGCTCACCGCTTTGCTGTTGTGCGTGTCATGCGACTAGGACTATGCCTGTACTGTGGACAGACCGGACACTTACGACGCAAGTGCTCAATCCGACCTTGCAGGGGCTGCTCACCCAAAGAGAAGAGCATCCTGGTGAGTAAGACGGACACTCAGCCCCGCTCTTCTCATCGAATTACTCTAGCTGCATCACTCACTCACCAGGGCTCCACTCACTCCTTTCAGGCTTTAGTTGATTCCGGTTTGGATGATAATTTCAATGAGATTGACTTCGCTCGACTTTTGGACTTACCTCTGACTTCCATCGATTCACCTAGACCCGCGTGCCATCAACGGAAGTTCCCTTGTTTCTATTACTCAACAGACTGACCCCGTTGAACTAATTATTCCGGAAATCATCAAGAGTTAATTTCATTATTAGTTATCTCCTCACCATCCTCTCCCGTGGTGCTAGGTCTCCCCTGGTTGAAACTGCACAACCCTCACTTAGACTGGTCCACTTCCTCCGTTGTAAATTAGAGCACCTTTTGTCTCACACATTACTTATGTTCCGCGTCACCCGTCTCACACCCGTCACCTATGTTGCACGAACCCCCAAATTTGTCTCTAGTCCCGCCTGAATATCGCGATCTGGGTGAGGTGTTCAGTACATCTAAGGCACTATCTTTACCTCCACACCGCCCTTACGACTGCTCCATTGACCTCCTCCCTGGCTCCTCTTTACCCCCTAGTAAACTTTATAACATTTCTCGCCCCAAGAGGGAGGCTATGGAGAAATACATCTCAGAATCTCTAGCAGCCGGGTTAATTAAGCCGTCCTCCTCTCCTCTTGGGGCCGGGTTTTTTTATTGCTAAGAAAGACAAGACTCTACGACCCTGCATTGATTACTGCGGACTAAACGACATTACCAGACCAAGGAAACCAAACCAGATCCGAGGAAGATTGAAGCAGTAGTTAATTGGCCAACCCCTACCTCCTGTAAGCAGTTGCAGCAGTTCAGGCCACGGAACCGGACCCTGGGAACGGTCCACCTAACTGCCTTTTCATTCCTGCTGTGGTGCGCTCCCAGGTGTTGCAGTGGGGGCATTCTTCCAAATAGACTTGTCACCCCGGGGACTCTTCACTTCTTGCAACAGAGGTTCTGGTGGCCATCTATGGCTGGGGACATCCAGGAGTTCGTGGCTGCCTGTACCACCTGCACCCGGGGCATCTCACCATCCTCCCTCTGGTCTACTACGTCCTCTGCCTATACCTAGTTGTCCATGGTCGCACATCTCCATTGACTTTGTAACAGGACTTCCTCCATCCAATGGTCAGACTGTGATCCTAACCGTGGTGGATCGCTTTTCTAAATGCGTCCACTTTATTCCTCTGCCTAAGCTGCCGTCTGCGCTGGAGACCGCCGACCAGCTGGTTTCTCATGTGTTTCGACTCCATGGTATCCCTAAAGACATAGTCACTGACCGAGGACCACAATTCACATCGCAGGTCTTGCAAGCTTTCCGTCAAGCCGTGTTGGCCACGTCTAGTCTCACTTCTGGCTACCACCCACAGTCAAATGGACAATCCGAGAGAGTAAACCAAGACCTTGAGGCTGCCCTCCAGTGCATGGCTGCTCACCGTCCTGCATCCTGGTGCCTCCATCTACTGTGGGTAGAATATGCCCATAACTCTCTGACGGGATGACGGCCTTCATGGCAAGTTATGGGTTCCAGCCTCCTTTGTTCTCTGCACAAGAAGAAGAAATAGCCGTATCCTCCATCCGAGCGCACCTTCGCCGCTGCAGGGCCGTATGGAGGACAGCCAGGGCCGAACTCACATGCTTCGCTCTTCGTAACCAGCATCTGGCAGACTGTTATCATGTGCCGGCCCCAGATTACTGCCCTGGTGACAAGGTTTGGCTCTCCTCCCGTGACCTACTTCTTCAGGTCGACTCCCGGAAGTTGGCATCAACCCCACAGAAGTCCGGCTCAAGCTCCCTCCAGCCGTCAAAATCCATCCCACCTTTCATGTCTCCCTCCTGAAACCGGTTTCCACCAGCGATCTCTAAATTGCCTCTCCCAGTTACTGCCACAAGTTTTGCCTGTTGTTTTTCCATTTACCCCTTAATCGCGTACTTTTCTCCTTATTTCCTAGTTTCTGGTTTTTACCTCCTGCCTCAACAGCCGGCCAGCCTCAGCGCCTTTTGTTGCCTCCTCCCTTTTTTAGTTGCCCCACGTTCCAGTTCCTGGCTCACATTTCGTTTGTATTTTTTGTAAATAAATTTTGGTTAACTTTTAGTCCTGCCTCTGCGCACTGGTCCTTATCTGCACCCACACCCTTATAGCCCTAAAAACATTACAGTCTGCTTTGCCATGTCCGGCGAGTGGACAGATTGCGTGTGGAGATGGTGGCTGTGTAAACTTTAAATTCATAGACTGACTTGGCTTCGCCTGCATCAGCCTATGTGGTTTAACTGCCATCTGCTCACGCTGTACATGTTCCTTTGTTCATTCATACTAGATGTTATGCTTTGAACTTACCTCCTTGTACACACACCATTCATAACTTTCTCTCTCTCTCTCTCATTCATTCTTTAGTGAGTCTTCGCTCACAGACGCCATTTTGTGCCGACCACGCGTGCCTACAGCCTTACTGCTGCGCATGCGCTTTGGTCCGAGATCTGCGGCATTCTTTGATTTATTCTTTGGCGCCATCTGGTGGCAAAAGCATGGCCCTACAGTCACTGCTACTGTGCCTGCTTCTCCCCCCCAAAGTCCACCATTTTGGGGAGTGACGTCACCGATAACTCGTCGAAAGGAATTGGCACGACTGATAACGCGTCGTGCCACTTCCTTTCTTCTTTGCCTACTTCCTGTTTTCCACTTTTAACCACACCAATTTTCTCTCTCTCACACACACACGCACACACACACCTACCTATTAACATTTTATGTTGTACATAGCCTGTGTGTTTATTAGCTGTTGTTAGTGACATTTATTAATTCGAATAACTCGGTTTTATTGTCTATTTAATTTTCACTGATTCAAGTTATTCAATTTATATTGTGTCATTTGATTAAATAAATTGTTATTTTTATTTCACTCAAAGGAAAGCTCCGTGTCTTTTGTGCATGTATACTGTGACAAATGGGGGTTGAGAGAGCCAGTGCTCGGTTTCATTACTTCAGTACTGTTTAATTGTGATATCAGCAGATATTATAGTCATTTACAGTGATTGACTATTACATGTTTGCAAACGTAAACGTATGCAAACATAACCCTGATGCTTGGTTTGTTTGTTTTGGAATAACTTTTATTTCTTTATTTCTTTCCCTTTCTTTCCCCTGGTTTGGTTTATTCTGTCTCCGTTTCTGTTATATCTGTACTGTGTATCATGTCTTCTTCTCCGTGTTTTGGTGCAGCATTACAGTGCCACTTACAGGCCTGGCATATGTACTATACTCTTTTGAATTGTTTCGTGCCACTTTCCATGTGGACGGGGCTTAGTCCATGCTTGTGTCACTGGTGCACACCTTCTTGTGTAATCAGCACAAGACTCATTGTCCCTGACTCCTCCCTCTTTTATAAGCGATGGAGCTGTTTCTTTGTTGCCTTTCTCTCACCACTGCTAGAGGCGTGGTGTGAGCAATTGAGAGGCTTGCCTCATTCAGCACCACACAGCTGCATCTCAGTGTCAGTTTTCACGACCAGACTGTGCCCCTGTATAGCTACTCACTGTCTCTCCCTCTCTTCCTCTTCCACACTCAACTCTCAGCCAACATCTTTGCCTCTTTAAAAAACAAAAATTGGGCAGAGTAAACCTCAGAGGGTTTAGCTACACTTTAAAATTGTAATGATTTAGGCTAAATCATCTAATGGTGTCTAAAATGGACCAAAAGGCGGGGCGGAAGTTAAAAGGAGGAACACAATTTATTTACAACAAACAAAAACAAACAAAAACCAGGCAGAGCCAAAACCTAGAATGCTGGGGCTTAACAAAGGGACAATAACTCAGGGCGCTGAGGTTGGCCAGCTGGCAAGGCAGGATTCAGAAAAAAAAATGGAACTAGGGAAAAAAGGGAAACGAACGCGGTTAGAAAAGGGAACGTAAAAGCCAGATTTGAATAAAAGATCAGTTCTACTGAGAGCTTAGATCATCAGATGGCATGACGCAGGTTACCGTGAACTGAATGAGACAGGCTGACACCAGGAAACAGGATATCCTCCTATAAGTAGGGGGAGCCTGATTGCCGGTGATAAGCAATGATCCCCGCCTCACCTGCCAGCCAACCTCCTGAAACACAAAACATAGGACACTTCCCCAGGAAACACAGGCATTTTACAAAATAAAACAGGAACTAAAAATCAGCAGGAGAGGAGAGGCAACTCGACCCAGAACGTGGAACATGACAAAAATGTCATATAATAACCCACTATAAAAACCTGAAAGAGATTATCCAATCAATACACCCTGCAAACAAACAGGCAGTTGCTTGGGGCCCCCAAGCTGAGAGGGGCACTCAAAGAGCAGGAGCAATGACACCACTGCACCACATTTATTTAGTTTGGTTTGATTCAATGTAGGGGTCCCAGGGTCCCTTTGAAAGGGGTTCTCAAAACCTATTGGAACACCCCTGCCTGCAATGACTTTCAACTGGTAGCTTCTGAATCCACAGTATATACAGAGAGAGCCTGTTTATAAGTAAATGTACCACGCCAAGAGAATTATTAGAGGGTGACATTTTGCCCAAAAGTTAAGCTATATTTTTGAATCTATCAGTACTAATAACTATAATGATAAATGTCAGCATTGATTTTTGCTCTCGAGTAAAAGTAAATGAAACAACTGATTTGTTGAGGTTTGAATCTTTTTATTGACAGCCAAGAACAAATGTGTGACACATTTCACCCATCTGAGGTTTCATTCAAAGCATGCACAGTGTGTTCTATGTCTCAAAGTATGTTTACATGACACATAAAACATTACTTTGATTGATTTATATTGTGCTGTGTAAAATGTAAATAAAAACAGAATGCAATGATTTGCAAATCATAATCAACATATCAGATGTTGAAACTGATATATTTACCATTTCACGAAACATAGCTAATTGTGAATTTGATTAGGATTGTGTCTTTTATAAATTGTTGTGGGATTTGGGAAAGTGTTTCACACTTTGGTGTGCACTTCCAGGTCACCTCAGACATGTCTTCCCATGAGTTCCCATGACGTAAATTATTGCATTTTAAGGTGAGGACATGTTTTAAAGTTAGGCTGGGGTTAGGGTTAGGTATAGGGTCAGGGTTGGGAAGTCACTTTGTGCCCAGACTGTGAACCTGCTTCAGTCAGGGTTAGGGTTGGGGTGCGGGCACCCCCCTCTCTCTCTCTCTCTCTCTCTCTCTCTCTCTCTCACTGGTGGGTGAAATCAGATCAGATGGAGACTCGGGCCGGACGCTGCTCCTTTAAGACCTCATGTGGTCAGCAGCTCCTCATCCCGCTATCGTTTGTCAGCGTCTGTCAGTGCACGTTTGCAAACTTTGACTGGGGAATAGAGGCACAAGTAGATGCGGCTGCTGCAGCTGCAGCGCCCCGCCGGGACACACTAGACGCGCGGCACGGCACGGCTCGGTGAGCATCATCTGCCTGGAGGGAAGCAGCACGGCAGCGAGGAGCGATCGCCTCCTGATCACAAGACGAAAACAAAAGGAAAAGACGAGTAAGCAGCTTAAATATAGGCAGGTTAATGCAACACAGTGGTGAGCGGAGCATCTCCGGCTGCAGGCTCCCTCCTCCTCCTCCTCCTCCTCCTCCTCAGCCATGCCGCTTGTCATGCGCACGCTGCTGTTCGGCTTTGTTGCACTACTGGCTCTGGTTCTGATCATTGATGATATTGCAGAAGTGGAGGAAGAAACTGCGTGAGTAGACATTTAGTAGTTAATTCGTGCATTTCTTTTGTGTTCTTATTTTCTTTTTCAGTCCGTCCTTAATTTCTTCAGGCGGCCCCCTAATACGTTTTGCTTTAATGCGAAGTGGCGAAAAAGGGAAAATAAATTAGTTTAATTTATTTAGTTTGGGCTTGAATGTGGAGTGCTTACGTGTGTGTGTGTAAGAGTATATATAACACTTGGCTACCGCAGTAGCAGCTGTTCAGACAGCGGCCTCTTCAAGGAATAGACTGATTATGTTACACTGAGAGAGAGAGAGAATGGGGGGTGGTAACAATGAAAGAGACCGGAAGACCCTTTCCTTTTTGATTCTTTTTTTTTCCACAATAAATGTTGAGCAGAAACACACACACTATCGCAGGTTTGCAATGATTTTCTTTGTAGGACCCTGTAATGACATTCACCTAACCACAATTCAAAACTCAGCCCTAAACTTTACCACTTCCTCAGAAACTAGGTTCTGCCACATTAGGACCAGATTATGGTCTCTACTGGTCCTGACAAGGTCAATGTGTTTATGCCAGAGGTCCTGAATAGGTAACAAATACAAGAACATACACAACTTCATTTGACCCACAAAATAGCAGTAATAATACTTTTGCCACTAACCAAACCATGACCTCAGCTGCACATACAGCGTCCTCATTGTCATCATCACAGCTTTAAAGATGATAAAGACAAATGTGACTCTTCATGCAGTAATATTTTGTTTCTAATACCATCACCTGCCCATGGCTCTCTCTCTGTTTCTAATCAGGTCATATTGGTCTGTGATTCACCATGGGGGAGTAAACAGAGAAGCCCTTCTTTCTCAGAAGTGGCTGAAGTGTTTATTGTGACACTTTAGTGATGTTTAGATATGGAAAGGACACGGGGACACACCAAAAACATCACTAATTAGATTTTCCAGGGAATGCCCCCTTTTAAGGCCAAATTTCTCCTCATCACATCAGCAAATTGTCCACAGCGGATCGCTCTATAATGCCTCGATGGATGCCTTTCACCTTCATTCTATCTTTAAAGAAGGATGTATTTCCAAAAATATATCATTTAAAAATATATGATTACAGCAAGGATTTCAAGCTGAATTGTAAAATTCATAATTATATCTAAATCCTTTCTTCCAGGAATACTGGACATTCACAGCACTCACAGAGGCTGATGCCTAAACCACACAGGTCTAAAATCCATTTATCTTCTTTTTCTCTCACACACACACATTTATAGTACATATAGACTGCCAATGAGGAGATAACTGGTCCTTCCAGTTGTTACCAGTCATTTGCAGTCTTGATAGTACAATGGGTCATTCACAGTCAATGTATAGCTGCTATAAATACACATGATTGTGGTGGTATCCATGTCATAAGAACACTTGCCATGAGAATTAACCTACAATTAAAATGTCTGTTTCAAATGATCACGTCTTTAGTAAGTTTAAATCAATTCATACTTCACTAAAGTCATATCCAGACAACTTGTTTATATACAGTGAAAGTAAAACTTAAATACTTAACATGACACACATAATAAGTAATTGATGGTGCAAGGTTTCACTGATGCAATAAATAATAGTACATGCATTCAACCGTTGCATTGATCATTTTGTAATGATTAGTGATTAGTGATGGTAAAACAATTTTCTATTTTTAGCATTCAAGTACCATATAAAACCTTCATACACAATGTAACTGATGAAGACTGGATGTATGAATACTGCCACATAAACACCTTTTATTGGAGGGAAAGCACGGAATACTTGGTTGTGATAATTCACTTTTGTCTGTGTCCTGATCTTAGAAAGGACGCAGCACACGTGGAGCCGACTGCTTTGACAAGTGTGAGCACAAAGAAAAATCATCATCGTTCATCACACAGGAACACTGCCAAGCTCTCAAACACCTGGACATTCAATAAGACCCTCTCCAACCTCATCAGGCACAGTCAGATTTCTCATCTATGCTGCAGGTCGTCATACTTGACCACGCAGAGTCTGTCATATTTAGTCTTCATCTTGTGTTTTTTCAGGAAAAATATCCTGAGATTCCTGGATCCAGAGAGAGACATCTCAATACTGAGGGGTACTCTGAAGCCAGGAGATATTATCCACTATGTTTTTGATCGACACAGCACAACAAACATTTCTGAAAACCTCTACCGTTTGTTGCCAACTGTATCTCCCATGAAGAACCAACATCACGGACGTTGTGCCATTGTGGGGAATTCTGGGATCCTTCTGAACAGCAGCTGTGGCCCCGAGATTGACTCGCATGACTTTGTTATAAGGTATTTCCTTTTATTCCTCCATAGACAGTGCATAAGTAATGCCAGAGTCACAACTCCTCCACTTTAAAAAGATTAGAAACCCCATGTTAAAGTGAAATGTAACTGAAAAGAATGAGTACATCAATTTCACTGTCAGCAGTAGTATTTTAACACTGGGGTGGCACTCACTTTTTTGTAGTTTCTTACATTCATTCAGCTTTAGCCCACACTGTCACAGCTTTTTGATTATTTTAAGTTGAAAGCAAACTTCCAGAACAAGAGCAGTTTGATTTGTAGATGTATTGACATGGGCCACATGGTTGGTGTAGTGGTTAGTGCTGTTACCTTTACAGCAAAAAAGACCTGGGTTCATGATCTGGTTGGAACAAGAGCCTTTCTGCATTGAGTTTGCATGTTTTCCCTGTATGTGCGTGGGTTTTCTCTGGGTTCTCTGGCTTCCTCCCACAGTCTACAAACATGCAGATTTGGGGATTATGCAAATTGGACACTCTAAATTGCCCTGAGGTGTGAATGTAAGAGTGGATGGTTGTTTGTCCAGGTTGTTCTGCTTCATCCCACAGTCCAAAAATGCAATTGGTTAATTGGACATCCTAAAATGACCATAGGTGTGAGAGCCCTCTTTGCCCTGCTTCAAGTGCACAGACTGGCATGTCTTCAGAGCGGCTGCTGCACTAGAGGGAGAGGTGGAGTTGGATTTAGAGAAATATTCATCGACCGCTCTCTCTCCAAGTGTGTGGAAGATGTCACCACCGCCAAGTGATCACCCATCCAAATCAGAAACCCTGGCTGAAAACAGAAGTCAGGTCTCTACTGAAAATCAGGGATTCAGGACCGGTGACGCACTGGCTCAGAGAATCTGGCTCATTTCTCCACCTACAACCTTCGGAGCATGTGAAAGGGCATCAAGTGCACAGATTACTCCAGCACTCAACAGCTTCTTCACCAGGTTTAGGAGCCCCATTACCTCTCCCAGCACCAGACTCACTACACCACCAGGTGAGGTGCCCCTCAGTGTGAGAAGGTCCTTGCTAAGGATCAATCCCATACTGAGGGAATGTGCATCTCAGCTGAGACATCTACTTATGATGCCATCTCATTAGTGGTCCACATGGCCACCACCCACCTGGTGAGTAAGGACGCCTGCTCTTCATCAACTTTACCTCTGCCTTCAATACAATCATTCCACACACCCTGGTGCAGAAGCTCCACACCCTCGGACCGAGAACATCCCTCTGCAACTGGGTGCAGGACTACCTAACCAACAGATTACAGACTGTCAGAATCCATGACATCTCCTCCTCTTCCATCACTCTCAGCACTGGCTCCCCTCAGGGCTGTGTGCTGAGCCCTCTCCTGTTCACACTGCTGATGTATGACTGCTCTGCCAAGCAGGGCTGGACTGGAATAAAAAAACAGCCCTGGCATTTTTGTCAATGGCGGCCCACCCTCTTGATGACAGGGTTAGTGGCATCTTGTTTTGGGTGAAACTTAATTCCCGCCTCTCTCAACAGCCTGGCTTGACTAGACACACGCAGAGAGGTGACAGGAAGAACAAATTTACTAGTGTTGTCATTTCAGTGGATATGCCCAGGTGACCAATGAAGAATCTGACCAAGTTTGGCAAAGTAATGTTTAGCTACTATCATATAAACAAATATACCTGTAAACTCACTTAACATTTATGGACAGCTAGAATAGCAACATGAACTGCTGACATTACATCCTACTCTGAGCTTCCCTGCACATTCATGTTAGTACTTGTGCACTCTTTGTCGCTGTTTGTTGTGAGTGACTTAGCCCAGCATCACCCGTTGCAGTGAATCCTGTAGCAGCAGCAGCAAATATATTAGAATTTTTTTGCACATTTTGCTGCATCCATGTGCAGGTTCCTCTGCCTTTTATCTTTTAATTTTTCAGCACCTCCCTTACGTAACCCTAACCCAAACCCTTCCCCAGTGGATTTATTTCCTAAGGAGACTGAAACATGCCAGAATCAGAGGCTCAGTTCTGAGTGTCTTTTGCTCCTCTATCACTGTGAGGCATGGCAGCTGCCCTGCTGCAGAGAGAAAGGCACTGCACAGTATACACACATACCACCAGACTTAGGAACAGCTTCTTTCCAACAGCTGTGAGACTGCTGAACTCTGGTGGTGCTCTTTAGGTTGCTTCCTATCATGATTTAGGGAAAAATCAACTAAACCTAAGATGAACTAAAAAGCGGAAACGATAGTAAAAGTTACTAAAGGTCACATAGAATGGTCTTTTTGAACCAAAAATCGAGATTACCAATGTCTACTTAGATAAATTAAATAATATTTATGGTCAAAAACCTCATAGTCTCTTCAGATTAAGCCAGGTTATTGCTGCTCTCTAACAGCCTTTGAACAGGCACTCTGTTTTTGAGCTAATGCCCGCCCCCCTTGTGATTGGCCAGCTACCAAGTGTATTCCCACTCGCTTGTAATTGGCCAGCTACGACTGACTGCTCCGCGGTGCTTGGCCCCCTGAACTGCAGGAGCGTCAGTTTGAGTGCCTGCATGGTTTAGTTTACCCTAGTGTGGAAAATACAAACACAATATTATGGATCAAGTCACTTATACTAAGTACTGACTGCACTTAATAATAGCGTAGGAACACTCGTGCTAACCCTGAGCTGAGAGACACTAACACCTCTTGTGCAGCGGTTCGCTTGTAAACTGCGTCACATGGAGCCGAGACAATCAGAAAAGGTGAACACACACGCTGCCTTTCAAATGCGGCTGCAATTAGCCGTCGTTAGCTATTGCTATACAAGACATGAAGCAGTGAAGCTCACAAAAACACTATTACTTCATTTGGAAATACTTACATTGCCTTCAGGAAATCCATTACAGATTGTTGGAGCTGCTCCCTACTTGAGATGAAGTTTTGATCTGAGTCCCACTTTGTTTTGTCCAAAGTTTGTATAACTATTCAAGTGACTGCTACAAACAAACATCATTTCAGGAAGCTTAGCAGGGATATTACTATCAAAAATGAAAGGTATTCACTCTGCTCTTTTTCCCTCATTAGAAGCATCTGGTTTTGTTTTTGACAACCAGCAACAGAGCAACAATGAACTGAACCTTTCTTCTGAGACATGTTGCTCTCAACAGATGCAATAGTTCTAATGGTGGAAGCGATTCAGCTTCTTCTTCTTCTTCAGGTTGAATGTCCACGCCCATGAGCGGGAGTAGCTGTTGGGGGAGGGTTCAATGCACAGCAAGTTACATGCTAGTTACATAACTAAACTCGACTTTTCAAAACCACTTGCTCGAGCTCAGGTAAACAGAGAAGCCCTTCTGTCTCAGAAGTGGCTGAAGTGTTTATTGTGAAACTTTAGTGATGTTTAGATACGGGAAGGACACTGGGACACACCCAGAAACATCAGAAATTAGGTTTTTCAGTGAATGTCCCCTTTAACAAACAACTAAACCAAAAAACCAGTCTATATAAAATCAAACACAAAAGTGAGGCTGGCCAGCTAGCAAGGCGGAGCTCAGGAAAAAAACAGTAGGGGAAAAGAGAACAAAAGTGAACATTACACAAATCGAATAAACAAAGAACAGTTTGGTGAACATTCAGGAACATATAGAAAACGACGTGATGTGGGTTACTGGGCAAACTGACAGGACGTCCATGATAGCATCCCACTGGAGGATGGAACTATATGTACAATATACATAAACTGGACTAATCCTTGACATCTGAATGCATCTGTTATGTCATTTGCACATCAGTGTTGTGTCATTTTGCACATCAAGTTCCATATTTGCACATCGTTAGTCACTTTTGCACATCATTCATATTGTCTGTTAGATTTTTATTTTTACCTTATTGTCTTCTTTAGATTTTTATCTACCTTGCCAGATTTTTATTATTTTACTATTTTTACTATTTTATTATTATTTTGTTTAAATATTGGCTGCTGCCGGAACCTCAGTCACCAATTTCGTTTCATTCTCATGTAAGTGTAGACTGGATGACTGATGATAATAAAAACTCTTTGAATCTTTGAATGCAGCAGGAAGTACCTGTCTGTGGTGGCACCTCCTCGAGCTGGTTGATGGATCACTAAACAGGCTTCAGAGTGTCTCAATATCCCGTCTTTTTATTCTAAAATTGATTCTGCTTTGTCTTTTATCTTGTCTTTGTCTTGTGTTTTCTAAGCACTGCAAGCTCATGCTGATGAGCAGAGGTCATTATTTATAAACGGGGATGTGTCATTTTGAGAAGTGGTGGAATTTTCTCTGCCAATCACATACGCGATAAGGAGATAATGTGTCCAGCTAAATATAGTTATAGTTACAATATAGTCTGCCTTGTGCTTGGTTCCCACAAAGTAGGTTGACGGTGTGTGCTGCAGTTATAGATGATTTTTAGCTTAGTTCCACAATAATGTCAAAAATGTAGGCTAATGGTGATTTGTCCCAGTTTCAGTTGTAATTTAATAGTAAACTAAATGTTTCCTCATATTCTGACCTTGCCTAATGATGAAGACATACATGTATCTTCTTGTATGTATGTATGTATGTATGTATCACTATTCCTCCTCTGCAAGTGACCAGACCGTCTCAACCATGCATCTCTGAATTTATTTCCAAACTGTTCAATGTGAGCTGTCCCTTGAATATGCTCATTATTCAAGGGTTATGCTCATTATTCAATATGCTATTCCTGTCCATCCTGATCACTCCAACGGAAATTTCACCATCTTCATCTTTGTCACCTCCAGCTCCACCTCCTGTTTTTAGACAGAGCCACTGCCTCTAATATTTGACTGTATGACTGTATGTGGTGCAGCGTAGCCTGTTATTGGTAGTTTTTCCATATGTGTGTAATTTCATGTCAGCTCGCAAGTCACTCGGGTTAGCACGTATGCTAACTACAGACTGCGGAAGGCAGAGATCATGTATGCTTACGTGTGTTCTGTTTGTCTCAGCACGCTGTAAAAGCGAACCGCTGCATGAGCTGTGAGAAACCGTGTGCATAGGGAACAAGTTATACTAAAATGGTTTATTTTACATGTAAATTAAACCACGCAGGCACTCAAACTGACGCTGACGCTGTGGTTCGGGGGGCGCGTGCAGTTAGTCTGCTCGTAGCTGGCCAATCACAAGCGAGCGGGAATGTGCTTGGTAGCTGGTTAGGTTTTTGACCATACATATTATTTAGTTTATCTAAGTAGACATCAGTAATCTCGATTTTTTGGTTCAAAAATTCTATATCACCTTTAAATTATTCCGAGGTAATTAAAATATAAATGTAATAAAAGTACCAAAATAATTATACATTGTATTCATAAATTATAAGATATTTTGTTCCCTCATTAGTACATTATTTAACATTTGTGACTGCTGTTATGGCTGATACCCCCACTTTGAACAAAACAAAGAAAGAGGCTCTGCTCTTTGTGTTTAGAGTCTTAAAATTCATTGGAGAGTTCATGTCTGCTGGAATAAAAGTCCATAGGAATTAGATTTAGGATGAGTAAAAAAAATGAAACTAAATTATTCACTCAATAACGCTTAAACCTGGAGTAGAGTTTAGAGTGTAATAGTCATGGTGATGTGGTGGTTTGCTCCAGTAGTTACCTCACAGCAAGAAGGTCCCCAGTGCAAATCCCAGTTTGGCCAGGTCGTTTGCGTGTAGCGTGCATGTTCTCCTCATTGCTCCCACAGTCCAAAGACATGTGACAACGGGTGGGCGCTTTCACACCAGGATTAAATTGGGCGGGGAATGCTGGAAATGTTCACACCTTCGTTTACACACTGGACAACATCACACAGTTACAGAAGCTGCTCAGTATGACCGGCAGGCAAGGCAGCATGCTTTGTAGACTGTAGCGAAGCCAGCCTCCACTTTGTTTTACAATATATACTAGACATTATGGTAAGAGCATGCAATTTCAAAATAAAGGCAACAGACAGTTAACGGCATTTCAAACTCATTAATTTCTGTCAACAGTGAATGAATAGAAAACATGATTAATTATTACACACAGTTATTTTAAATATAATTAAAATTATTAACAATGATTTGTCAAAAATAACTGCCTATGAAGAGCATTTCAGGGACAAATAAGGTTTTTATACTTGTGTGTTTGTAATATTCCAATATGAAATTCTGATGTGGTATTTCAAAATAAAGGCCCTCTGAAATAGCATCCTTAATGGATAGTCTACCTAAATTTATATATTCCACCTAAATGTGGACAGTGAAAAAAGAAACAACCTGTTTTCCACAACAAACTCCACTCTGAATTTAGGTCAATTATATATTATAATATTTCAGATGGTCTTTATTTTGAAATGCCACATCAGAATAGTCTGATATTTTGTGAGGGCCAACCAGAGGTGGCGTATTATTAGTGTGAAGTGGAATTTGTTTGTGGAATCAGGTAGTTTGCTTTTAATAAGTGTCTTACACTTGATAGAATATACATTAATTCTGATACTTTAGAGGGCCTTTATTTTTGGATTACCACATCAGAATGGTCTGATATTTTATGAGGGCCACCCTGATGTGGTCTACTATCAATGTGAAGTGGATTTTGTTTGTGGAAACAGGAAGTTTTCTTTTAAAATCAATCTGACTAGACGTCAATTATGATATTTTACAGGGCCTTTATTTTGAAATGCCACATCAAAATGGTCTGATATTTTGCGAGGGCCACTCCGGGGTGGTCTACTATCAATATGAAGTGGAATGTCTTTGTTGAAAAGGTAGTTTGTTTTAAATTTAGGTCAAATATGCATTAATGATGCTATTTCAGAGGGCCTTTATTTTGAAATACCACATCAGAATGGTCTGATATTTTGTGAGGGTCACCCGGAGGTGATGTACTATCAGTATGAAGTGGAATTTGTTTATGGAATCAGGTAGTTTACTTTTAATAAATGTCTGAATTAGAGTTTAGGTCAATTCTGATATTTCAGAGGGCCTTTATTTTGAAATTTTCATATCAGAATATTACGTACACAAGTATGAAAACCTACATTTTCTCTGAAATACAATTCATAAGCATTTATGTTTGATTAATCATTGTTTAAAATAACTGTAATAATTTATCATGTTTTTAGTCATTCGTTCACTGTTGACATAAATTTATAGATAAGTTTGAAATGCTGTTAACTGTCTGTCGCTTGATATTTTAGAGGGCCTTTATTTTGAAATGTCACATCAGACTGGCCTGATATACTGTATATCGATATTGTAAAACAAAGTGGGAGAGCGAAAGACTACGACATGTTGCTGTGGTTACATAGACGCAGAGCAAGGATTTTAAAAATTTTAGGCTCACATACAGTACATGTCCGGAAATCATTTCAATCAATTTGCTGGAAAGTCCATTTGCCTTTCCCACTTTTAAGCTAACCGCACCAGAGTTCGCTTGTTTGGACCGCTTGTCTGATGAGCTTTTACACCTGCCCAAATGAAGCAGACTATCCAAGGGAACAAACTCTGGTCCGTTTAAAGTGGACCAAACATCTCTAGTGGGGTCCAAAAGTGTAGCAACAAAAAGGCAACTGGACTTAGCTGACTTTCTTGAAGACATTTTGCCTCTCATCCAAGAGGCTTCTTCAGTTCTGATGAGAGGCGAAACGTCTTCAAGAAATTCAGCTAAGTCCAGTTGCCTTTTTGTTGCTACACTTTTGGATACCATGACCTGGATGACTGAGAATCTTCACAGACATCTCAAGTGAGGACTCCAAGACTCCATTAAAGCCTCAGTACTTTGCAAGATCTACCTGTGATGGATCATTGAGGATGCATGTATGAACGAGGTATACTTTGACCAGCTTCCCTCATAACCTTCAAATTAAAAGCAGAAGACAATAGATTTATTTATTTATTTAAATCTAATAGATTTACATATAGAGTTTGCATGTTCTCCCCGTGTGCGCATGGGTTCTCACCGAGTTCTCCGGCTTCCTCCCACAGTCCAAAAACATGCAGATTTGGGGATTAGACCAATTGGACACTCTAAATTGCCCATAGGTGTGAATGTGCGAGTGAATGGTTGTCTGTCTCTATGTGGCCCTGTGATGGACTGGCGAACTGTCCAGGGCATACCCTGCCTCTCACCCTATGTCAGCTGGAGTTGGGCACCAGCGCCACCCGCGACCCCTAGTGGATAAAGCGGTAGAAAATGATTGAGAGAGTGAGAGAGATTTATTACATCTATTAGATTTACATTAACATCCTTTACCCCAAATATTCTTAACTTTAAACATATGTCACAAAATTCTCTAATGTGCAACATAAATGAATATGACAAATTATATGGTAGGGCTGTTGCCACTAATTATAAAGTACTCATATCAAGATGGTTTGAAGCTGAGTTGGCTGAGGAAACCGAACCTTTCTTTTAGTTTGGAAATGATGACCCATGCTTGTTTTTCCCAAGGTGCAATCTGGCTCCAGTGGAGGAATACTCTCAGGATGTGGGGTGGCAGACCAATTTGGTGACCATGAACCCCTCAGTGGTGCAGCGGGCATTCCAGGACCTGGTCAGTAAAGAGTGGAGGGATCGCTTCCTGCATCGGCTTCAAAGCCTTAGTGGCAGTGTACTGTGGATCCCAGCCTTCATGGCCAAGGAGGGAGAGGAGCGTGTGGAGTGGGCCCTCCGTCTCATTCTGCTGCACACCGTGGATGTGCGCACAGCCTTTCCCTCACTGCGCCTTCTTCATGCTGTTAGAGGGTAAGATTTAGGCTCAGGCTGGCAGCCGCAGCTTGCGGTGTGCTGTATTTCATTGCAACATCTGTGAGTGGCTTAACCAAGGGCATGTAGCCCAAGTGGCTATTTTTAAAAGGAGAATTAGAACGCCAGAGGACAGCTGCTCTCGTCTTCTTGCTCCAGTTGTTTAATTTATGTCTTTTTTTCTAAAATGAATGACATAATTTAGGTTTAATTTGCAGACCAGAATCATTTATCTCTCTTTAAGGATCAGTTCGATATTTTGGAAAACTTATTAGCTTGATAGGAAAAAAAAAAAGGCAGAAGATTACGCCTGACCAAACTTCTTTTACCAAACCAAGAGCGCCACCAACTGCGCTGGTGGTAGACAATGGATGGAGGGATGATATTACTTTATGTTAAAAACACATTTGTGCTGATGCATACCACCTAGCCATTTCAAGTAATTTCATCTATCAAGTGATTTTTGGCCAGTATCAGACCAATATGTAGTATCGTATCAGTTCATCCCTAATATAAATACAGACCATTTACCATTTAATTCTCATCAAAGTTAACCTTGAGGAACTGAGTAATTTTCAAAACAAGAGCGATTTTTAGCAGTATTGGCATCTAAAACCTTTGGTGGGTGCTCCTTTATGTTTTCAATTACACTCCAATCAATAAAGCTATGAGTAAAGTCAGCAGCACTGTGGATTAGTTGTTTGCACTCTAGTAGTTGTTTCGTAGCAAGAAGGTTCTGGGTTCAATTCCTGGTCTGTGACCTTTCTGTGTGGAGTTTGCATGTTCTATGAATGTTAGACACATTTATCTGGTCTGATAAATTTAAACATAATAATTATTATTATTTAAACAAAATAATTATGTCTAAAATTGCCCTTAAATGTTGCTAACCTGGAATATGATTAACAAACATAACTGATCTCCTCACAGATTTGTGATTTGAACCAGAGATGGAATTTGTACATAGATAAAACATTATTTCTATAACAGCATTTTAACAGCAAGATGTAAGTCAACTAAACCAATGAGGTCAACTGTATGATTATTAATTATTCACAGCAGATAATGGACATGAAATATTAGAACTAACACGGGTTTGACCAGGTCAAATAAACGTGGTTAAAATTCTAAAATTCTTAACTCTTCTCTTTAATCCACAAATAATAAATAAATAATATCAAGAATGTGTTGAAATGACTTACTAAGTCTTAGTAAGTATTAAATGAAGTATAAACCAATGCACACTTTACCTGTTTTTTGGCCGTTGCTTTGCAGAAATAAGGTCACCAGTTTCCATACCTTGCTTGTGTAAGGGCTCTTCTGTGTGGAGTTATGTTTCCCCTGCATCTTGGTCCATGTGGGTTCTCTCCTGGTACTATGGCTTCCTCTCATAGTCCAAAAACATTCAGTATCTGTTTTCAGGCATTTATAAAATGCCTTGTTGTTTCTTGCTGTCCTTGCATCTTTCTCATCACAACCAGACCCTGCTTTATTTAAAACCAAAACAACCACTGCTGGTTAGTGAACAAATTATTTCATTTTGTACAGCATAAGCACACTTTTCTGCAAAGGGGCAGAACTGGCCCTTAAGTTTTGATGCTAACAGCCTGCAAGACCAAGCATGTTTATTACCTGCTATAGTGTTTGGCTGGTTTGTTAACCTACCAAACACGTACCTATCATCACTTATGAAATGCTTTAAATAGAAAAACATCTGCATCTCAATCCTTCCAAAATAACAGAGGAGAGTATGAGGGAGGGCATCTGCAGGAGGCAGCAAAAGCATCCAAGCTGGAAGAAAGAGCTTGTGGCAGGAAAGAAAATGTAGATATTTGACCCCTTGCCTCTGATGCTGTACCTGGACAGCATTTCGCATCATCATAGCATTTCTAATGATTCTGAAATCAAAATCAACATGGCATATTTAAGATATATTATGTAATATAATTACAAGAAGTCTGCTTCTGTACATTCTAACCTTAGTCTTTAGTGGTTGTTTATACTGCTCTGCCAGTAAACAGTTTCTATTGTTTCTAGTGTGTCTTTGTCCTGTAACTAGAACTGATTATTTCATTTGGTTTCCTTTGCAAATGCCTGCTCTGACATCCGGGAAACCACTTAAGTATTCATGAGCCAGTCTGGTTTGAGTTGGAATAACCTTGTTTTACATCTGCTGATTAATCATTAGACTAGAAAAAAAGTGCTAATTAACATATCATTTGATTTGAGATGTTTTTCTTTTAACTCTTTCTTTGTTCATCAAAGAGACTTGCTGCCTCAGCATCACAGAAATATTGTAATGATTGTATAAAAGTCAGGGTTGCCAAAAGTAACAAAAGGATTTATGTACAAAAAGTCAATAATTAAGCCAACAAAAGGAGGGACCAAGAACTAAGGGAGCAGAGGCACAAACTGGAAGAGAGAAGAACAACGAGGAATTAGAAAAACTGTGAAGCAAGGAAAATAATTTCAAGAGTAAGCCAAACCGAGGTGCTGTGTTGCGCAACGTGTACTGGGTGACTTGACATAACGCTCTGGCGATGGTGAATCCTGAAGCAGAAGTTTAAGAGGGCTGCTGGTGGAGACTGGCTTGAGGAGGGAAACATGAAAGGTTGGGTGAATGTTCAAAGAAGGTTGGAGTTTAAGTCTTACCGCCGAGGGGCTGATGACCCGATCCACCTCAAAAGGCCCAATGAACCAGTGCCAGCTTCCTGGACTTGACTTGGAAGGTCGTGGGAAGACAGCCATACTTCGTCCCCAGGATGGTACTTGGGGGCAGGGACTCTGTGCCTGTTGGTGATTTGTTGGTTCTTCTGTGCAGACCAGGTAAGTACCACCCTGATGGTCCTCCACACGTTGCAGCAACAACGGAGGTTGCGGTCGCCCTGACAGAGGAGATTGCATCCTTCTCCTCCTGGCAAGGGAACAGTGGGGGCTGGAAGCCATAGCTGGCCATGAAGGGGGTCATCCCAGTGGTTGGTGCGTGAATTGTGGGAGTACTCGATCCAAGCGAGGTGGGAACTCCAGGAGGCTGCTCTCCGTTGTGTGTTCGTCCACAACGGAGAGCAGACTCCAGGTCCTGTTTGGCCCTCTCTGATTTTCATTGGTTTGAGGATTATATCCGGACGACAGGCTGGGAGTAGCGCCTACTGCCTTGCCAAACGCCCTCCACACTTGTGAGGAGAACTGGGGGATGGATACAGAAGGTGTGGTTGGTGAGGAGGGCCGAAGGTAAGGGGGAGAGCGATGAAATTGTGATGAAATAGGCACATTTGGAAAACCTGTCCACCACGGTGAGGATGACTGTGTGTGTCCATTAGATGGAGGCAATTCAGTGATGAAGTAAAGAGAGATTTGTGACCAGATAAGACTTGGGATAGGGAGAAGACGAAGGAGGCTAGCTGGAGGACGATGAGAGGATTTCCCACGGGCACAGGTAGAGCACGCGGTGACAAACTCCCACACATCTCCAGCCATAGAGGGCCACCAGAACCATTCTTGGAGGAAGTGAAGAGTCCAGGTACCACCGGAATGACAGGCCAGCTTGGAAGAGTGCCCCCACTGGAGGACCTGAGAGCGTGTGGAGGCAGGAATGTAGAGGCGTTTGGGAGGTCCTGACCCCGGATCCGGCTCGACCTGCTGGGCATCTCGTACGACAATCTCAATCTCCCATGAAGTGGTACCAACAAAACAGGAGAGAGGCAAGATGGACAGACTGTCCTCTTCATGGTGGATTGGGTCGTGCATCCTGGAAAGTACATCTGGCTGACATTTTGGGAACCAGGGCGGTAAGATAGGTTGAAATTAAATCTGCCAAGAAATAACAACCAGCGGGCCTGGCGAGACTTGAGACTTCTGGCAGAACTGAGGTAGGAAGGTTTTTTGTGGTCAGTGCAAATTATAAACCAGTCCAGACAGTCAGTCCAGACTATGAACGGATGCTACACCGCCAGTGTCTCCACTGCTGCAAAGCAGCCGCAACAGCAAGCAGCACGAGAAGGCAGTGGCTGATGAGAAGATGAGTTGCAGGTGCGCACCTCAGAGACTCCGCCCTGTCAACCAACCAATCTCCTGAGAAAACAAGATAAGAACACTTCGACAGGAAGGAAAACATTTACCAAAATAAGAGACATGAACCAGAATCAGAATGACAGATAAGACTTTCGAACTAGACTTGTTGAGATATGAGCAAAAAGAATAAAATTGTAGCTCACTTGTTGTTTGTTTTGATGAGCAGTTTCTGAAGGAGCAGTTTGTCAATTTACAATAAAGCAAGCTCTTTTTACTTGTCTAACCTCTCTGTGTGCTCTGGCACATTTGCATTTACATATCAGACTTCATATAAGAACCTAAAGGAGAAAGGGCTCACTTCTGTGTGCTATTTGAAAAACCACTCTGGTGAAGTTGGAATATTTTCAGATCCGAGGTAGTCTCACCTGTTATAATCGGTAGAGCCAAATAATTGGGCAAATAATTTTTAAATTTAAGCTGAATATTATACATTATCTTTGTCAGAATCTTGGTAAACTCTCACTATAACTTTCATATAAAAGTTAAATTGTAGATTTTTTCTAGTTAACTGTTTAATGTTATTAAAGTGTGTTTTTAGTTTATTCTGTATATTTCTTTTAATTTTAGATGTATAAGTGCACCACACTGTAGATATGCAGACTAGAGAGATAGATAGTAAGTGATAGTCAAAAAATGTTTTTTAGAATAACAACCATTGGCTGCAGTGATTTGTAAAGATTGAAAAACCAACATCACTTGACACCTAGTTAATGCCATTTTCTTGTCTTCTGTCAACAGGTATTGGCTAACCAACAATGTCCACATCAAGCGTCCAACCACAGGCCTCCTCATGTACACCTTGGCCACTCGCTTCTGTGAGGAGATCCATCTTTATGGTTTCTGGCCCTTTTCACTCGACCCCAATGGAAAAGCAGTCAAATATCACTACTACGATACTCTTAAATATGAGTACACATCCAGGTCAAGTCCACACACCATGCCTTTGGAGTTTAGAACACTCAGCACATTGCATAGAAAGGGGGCGCTCCGGCTCCACACTGGGACCTGCGATGCAGACAGGAAACCCCAGAAGGAGCCTGAAAACGTATGATTGCCATGAAAACCTTAGTATTTACTTGGAGGAGTTGACTGATGATAATATTTTCTCATTTCACGTCTTTTATAAAAAGTTTTTGTCTATTTCAAACTCATTTGAGATGATAAAATTTCTATGGCAAATACTGCAGCCAATTTTTAAATAAGTCCCCGGTATTTTCTAAAATGTGAGGATCGAAAACAAATTTTTGTTTTTAGATTTTAGATTGGTTATGAAACACTGTAATCCTTTAAGGGCGTGTTTTGTTTTGCTTTTTATCTAGAATGTCAGCATTTAGAGCTCCTGAATTCATTGCTTTATGGGAGTCTCTGTCATGGCCACAAGATGGAAGCATTTAATCCAGGGAGAGGATGATGAAACCATTTGTAAACTATTTGATTTTATATGATGAACTCTTTTGATTGTGCTCTTTTTGTAAGAGTTGATGATACTTAACCTTTTCACTGATTGAGAAAAGTGTACTAATTTGTAGCTTCTTATAAAGAACTTTAAATGGTTCTTACATTAAAAGAGGTTATTCATGAGCAAAACATTTTAGTTTGTTAGTTTGTACAAAAGTGCTGCCATGTGATAATATAAGGTTTCCAGGACAGCTAAAGGAAGAAATGGAATGACTAACTGTCTTTGGCTTTAGTGAGGACAATGTACCAGTGCTTCACTTAACTATGTTTACATAGATTTAGCAAACATTCTTTGTAAACTTTCTCCTCCGTCCTGTTTTTGCACTGGAAATGTTAGTGAAGTCAGACTCTTGTGGTATGGTGGTAGTAAGAAAAGCCTTGCTTTTTCACCTGAATGTATTTTATGGTGATGTACTCACATGTATGTACTTTAAATGAATTTCTGTGGTCACTTTTAGCAATGCTTTCTGTGCAATAATACTGGAGGCGCTGTAAGTTGTATACCCTTATTCATACTTAGTTTGTTTAAGTTAATATACAATCAATATATTTTAGAATGAGACAGATATATGTGGATTTGTTTATTCTTCCAGTTTAAAACTGGGCCAATTACATACCCAGAAATTAAAAACAATCAGGCCTTATTTTTGACAAGAAGAGTGTTTTGGAAAAAGACAATTAAGTCTATTTATACATTTAGTGATTTATAGTGACCCCTAAAGAAACCTAAAGAGAAAGTGAAAAAAGACTTGTTTTATGTAATTGTGTCTGGGGAAATTTCCAGACAGATTTTTTAAAAAATCTGTTATCAGTTTAACATTGGTTTATTTATATTTTTGTACTTCTAGCTCAACCACAGTAAAAATAAAAAATAAAACTTAGTTGAGCTTTTATGGCTTTTTAACAATCTCTCTTCACACGAGTTTCTTTCTGAAAAACTCTGAAACAAAAGTGTTTTTGACAGGATGTGCCTGTTGACGTGGATGTTTGCTTTATTAGATTGGCAGAACAGACATCAAAGTTATACCAGAGACGTCAGCAGTTTGAAACAATTAAGTTTATTTCTGAACAATCGTCCGAGCTTGACAGGAAACAGAAACAGTCTGTCACTAATGCTAAAAGTTCATTAACCCAGAATCTGGTTTAGAAAACTTTCTGCCACCACTTTCTATGGTTTATGTATATGTTGTTTAGTGTCTGTTTATTGCCCAAATACCAGCTTTTGCATGTCTGCCCTGCCTTAATGCATACAACATATTTAAAATTTTGTTTTTGAAAAAAAAAACAAACTTTGGGTGTGCTTTTACAACAATGTGAATGTACTTCTTCTGTGAAAGAAAATACTGAAAAGACCCGGCAAAAGTAAATTTTCCCTAAAACACTTCAAATGATGGCATTTTATTTAAGTAGAACTAAGTAAAGGAAACTTAAGAAACAGCAGTGGTACACATAACAGAAACCAAGCAGGCGCTTGGTTTCACTAAACTTCCAAAACAATCTGAACATTAAACTTCTTTTGGTCTTAATTTGCAATTAGAGAAATTGTCTCTAGTCTTTAAATTGATCCACCAAATGTATTTATCATTAGGAACTAAATGAGTCAGTAACAGTATAACTAAAGTTAGCATGTTAAAGATGATCAAATTCTTTCCACATTTTCATACCGACAATAAATTAAAAAAAATGTTGATGACATGGAAGAAGATGAATGCACAGCTAAACTAGTTTTGCAGAGGCCAAGAACTTAACACAATACTGGCATGAACAGTGGTCATACAAACCACTGGAAAAATCCACATAATATCCCATAGTGTGCTAAAGATGAGAACATAAAGAAATGATAAGAAATAAGAAAGAATAAGAAAGAAAACCATGTATCAATTGCACATTTAAGAACACAATAAATGTATCCAACATTCTGTCAACAAAGTGTTCTTGCAGCCACTGCATATTATCCTTTTCTTCATTCTTTTTGTTCCTCATTTATCCAGCAACTGTCATCTGAAAACAGCTACTCTTGTGGGCCATGGTCATATAACAGCTTTAATTAAAACAGGACCTACAAAACACACACTCACAATCATACACTCAATGCTATTAGGCTTCTGTAATAAAATGTATTAGACTGCACAGAAGGTTTGTGGATTGTGTTTGACTCTTATTTAAATGGTAAGAAGTGTATGTATGGATTTTGGAAAAATCAGTTTAAATCATGTGTTTTTAAACCACATGAAAGAATATGAATGTTGTCTTTACTTACTTTCTTTGGTTTTAGTCACAAAGCTGTAGCCTTTGTGATAGTTTGTCTCAGGCAGCTTTCACAGCTTCCGAAGTGGTGCATCCCATACATACGAAACAAAAATAATCATATTTGATGGAAATTACATGATGTTGGATGATGCAATTGATTTTTTACCAAATGACTCCAAATGGAAGAAATGGAGATGCTCGTCACCATGAGTCTGTATGGCAAACAAAATCAAATCGAGGTTTGGGGCTCATGTAAAATATCAGAAAAGTGAGCCAATAATTATAGATTTTGATGGTTATGTACTGTAATTCTGTATCTTGACAGTACAAAATAATTAAAAAAAAAAGCCACAAAGTATAATTTTGAAAGGTGGATTACGGGCCAGAGCAGGCCAACATACTTTGTGGCTTAAGCGCAAAAGAAAATAATGTTTTCAACATGAACTTTGAGAAAGAATAAAATGTTAAAAGAATTGTGGAGATGAGTGAACTCCACCCTAATAGTTGAATGCGTCAAGTCACTACATGAAACAGCAAACAATGACATCCATGCGGCTATGGTGTTTTATGCACAGATCAAAGCATGCACACGTAGCATTCAAGTCACTGCTTTCATTAGCTTTGACCACTGAAATACATGACTTTTTGTTTTTCTAGGCAAAGCCAGAGTTAAGAGATGTTGATATCAACGCTGAAATTCACCTGCAAAAGACAAACTCAACGTTACTTTACAAAGATAGTTAGATGAAACACGTCTGCCTGTGCAGAGTTCGGCCTGACTTACAAGTCAAGAAAGAGTAGTTCAACAGGACAGCAAATCTTCCTTTGAGGAAAGCTCGTGTGATAAATAATTGAAAAGGTGGAAGGGTGAAGCCTACTGTCAATATTTACCACATTCAGGTTTTAAACGCTCACTAAAATGCTATGATACCTATTCTATCGGTAGATCTTTATAATAAAACTCTTGGAACTCTGGCGCCACAGTGGAAAGTTTTATAGTGAAAACAGTACAAGCTGATTTACATGAGGAAAAATCAAGGTTTCATGACTGCAAATGAGAAAATTGAAGGCATTAATTGTCAGACGTGTAATAAAAGGCAATTTCAAAGTTCAAAAATATCATTAAAAGTTGTTTCTACACTGGTACTTTGCTCCATAGTGCCAATGTATTTCCTTAGAGACAAATATAGATAACATTCATGTGAATGCAGAGCTAATCTCCACTATTAAGCGAATCCACGGGGAAATCAATGACCCTAAAGTCTTTGATATGTGCAGAGCATTCTCCATATCGTTCTTATTTGTACAGGAGAAACATATGACTTGGAGAAAAATAATTGTCTTTTGTATATTGCTTTTCAATGTGTCACAGGAATTAGGGTTAAATATTATGAGAGCAAAAAGAACACAAACCTGTATTTGACATCAAAGAGAACTGAGTCATCCTCATCATCATTCTCCTCGTTAAGGGGGGCCATCTCAACCCGCTCTGCTGGTGTCGTTATAATATCATATTTCCGTGTTTTTTTCATCTTTTTCCCAGATCTGTGGGGATTAAAGACATGAGGTGACTGCCAGCAAGGCCATGTTGATCTGACAGCATTATCAACTTCAGTTTGGCTTAAAAGGAACTTTAAACCATAGGCCACAACTATGATGGATGGTTCTGAATTATCAGCGGATCTGGCAATTAGTTCTGTATATTGATTCGATGCTTGGTCCATGAAATAATGTAGAAAGATAATGATGTCCTCCAACAAACTATTACTCCTTTCTCAAAAGAAGTGTAAATTATTTAATTGTCAATTACTAGTCAATTAATTGTTGACCTTTTTTACATTACATTACTCAATGTGGCGGCAACTAGTCACTAAGGCCACATGTTCTCTAATTTCAGCTTTCCAAATTTAAACTGCAACTCCGAGTAGAAAACGTCCTTTCTGGTTTCTAGAACACTTCTGTCAATTAATTTTGAGTGTTGAGTGATCATAAATGAAAAATATACAGACAGATAAGATTAAAGGTCACTTATATGGTTCCTGTCTGGGCTACACCAGACAGAGGAGGTCTATGTACATGGAGGAATGGATGACAAAACTAATTTGGTCTATTATACATTTAATGGATGGAAACGGCAATTTACTTGATCTGAATGTTTTTAATGCTAAATATGGCACGAGTTGCTCAGAGGAAATTTATAAGAATATCTCACAAAGTATTCCTAAAGTCCTTATCCAATTGATAAAGAATAATATCTCCAACATTCCAACTCCAAATTTACATAAAGTTAAAATATATGATCTGGACCTCGTAAGTGAAAAATGTAATAATAAATTTTTAAGGCAGAAATTAGTAAACACTTTATATCCAGGTATAACAAAAAGTTCTCTTATCCTTAAAGATTACAAAAAGTCTGATATATCAATTATTCGAACAAAGTACTTAAAATTCCCGATTCCTCCAAAGTATAAAGAAGTTCATTTTAAAACTATAAACAACATTTATCCCTCCAATTAATTTATGAAAAGAAGGTTTAAATTAGTGGTAGAAAACTGTTATATCTGTAAAACGAGTCTGGAAACAGCAGAACACCTGTTTTATGAATGTGAGACAGTTAAAAAATTATGGGAATCTCTCCACAATCTGATATCGTCCAGCTGCACAAACATAGACTTTTGGTCCTTTGAAAATATTTAAATAGGTGTGATCACCAAGGATAAAAAAATAGAATTTTTAGTGAATAATCCCATTATTATCACAAAACATTACATACATAAGTGTCGGTATGCTAAGTCCCCTCCCTCATGGTTTGCTCTCAAAAATGAAATTTCTTTATTACAAAGATGTCTGAAACTAATAGACAATCCCCAGGCAATTAAATTGTATAATTATATAGCAGAACTTAACTTATCCTGAACCCTTGTACTTATTTTGTTTGCACTTACATATCCTTAGATTTTTATTTATTTGGTTTTATTATTTATTTTATGTTCCTTTTAATTTATACATTTTAATTTGTATACTACATCTATTTGTTATATGGAGGTGAGAATCTTTATACTGATAAAAATGTATGTTGTAGAATGAGTTTTGTCATTGTTCATGTTTTTGTTTCTTTAAATAAAGTTGAAAAAAAAAATCTCTATGATAACAGTTGGTCCAGACTTTTTCCTTTTAGCTTCCAGCGTCACATGGAACCAAACACAACGACCTTGTTCCTTACGAATTCGTTTACCAGATACACGACAGAGCGACGCGTTCATACGGAAGCCGTGACGTCACTGCATTTTTACCAGGCTGGTGACGATTATTATTATTATTATTAATGATGACATTATTAGTCATGTGTTTACCTCACCACTCTGACGAGCAGGCATGTGATGAGAGCAGCTGTTAGCACGCAAATGAAGAGCACGATGTTCTTCAGCGCAGGCAGGTGCGTCATGAGGGATGAGCTGCGGGACCTCACCGCCGGAACATCTGTCACATTCTTCCCCTCATGATCACTAATGATAGATGACGGTGTGGCGTTAAAGTGCACCGCCACAGAAGAAATAGTTTGCGGCTCCCCGCTGATCCACCAAACAACCGCGAGGATCAAACATAAAACCAGATTGTACTTCAACATGGTGATGAAAATAAATAATAAAATAAGTAGTTTCTCCAAACTCGCCAACAGCTGTCACATTGTAGGATGAAAATGTGAAATGCAAATATCCATGTCTCTCCTCGTCCGACCTTTTCCTCCGGTTGAGGCTCACACAAACATTTGCCTCCAAAGTCAGTTTCCGTTACTTCCTGAGAACATGCAGTTGGAGGATTATAGCTGTGTCCCAATTCAGAGGCTGGATGCTCTCAAGTGCGCAGCCGACGGAGGAGACGGAAGTCATGCGCTACAGTACGTGAAAAGAGACGGTCCAGCCGACGGAGGGTGGAGCTGGGTGAGCGCGTTCCTTTTCTTCCTCTCCTAATAAATTCCGGCAGGCTGCACACCGAGTGCTTACATGCTGCCATCTACAGTTCAGGAACTTCTGTTCCTTGAAGTCTGACTGTTGATTTAAGCCCTAATCAGCCAAAACATCCTAAAAATCTCATAAATGTAAACATATTTGATGTAAAATAAATCTAAATATTTAGATATTTATCTAAAATATATTTTATTTAGAACTAAAAGTATTATTATTAGTTGTTGTTGTACCAGTTTATCAGTTTTGTGATTATTTATTACTTTTATTACTTTATTACTTTAATTTTTTTTTTTTTTTTTTTTTAATTCATGTAATACTGGAGTAAATGTAGATGACACTGGTGTGTGATGTATCACAGGCTGAGAGAAACGTGGATAAGACAAACAAACAGTTATTATTTTACAAATATAACTTATCTCCTCACAGATTTATGATCTGAACAACATATATAATAAAACATTATTTCTAAAACAATATGTTAACAACAACATCATATATGCAAGTCCACTAACCAATGCAGTCGACTCTATATTCATTAATTATTCCCAGCAGATAATTTTGGATGTTAAATATTAGAACTAACACAGGTGTGACCAGGTCAAATAAACCTGTTTAGGATTCATAACTCTTCTCTTTATTATACATGTTAAAGTTACTTACATCTTTTTTATTTAATTAAATGAAATATCCATAATTATATCAAATTATATTTCATTTTGTATTGTTATTTTTATGTTTTTTTATTTAATTTTATTTATTCTTCTTTTGCATTTGGGTTTAGTTTACTATTATCGAGGCTCCACCTGTTCTCGTGTTGCTGTAACAACAACAACAAAAAAAACTGCCGCTGGAGCGCAGAGACTTCTGGGATAGCCCGCTGCTGCAAAGGATACACACGTGTATTCTTGTGGCTCAAGATGGCGCACTAAGCAGTCACATCCATCTGCGCTCCTAATAAAGTCCCCATGTAATAGTTATTGAAGTTATATATTCCATTTTCCTAAACTGTTAATAAGAAGAATTCAGTCCGAACATGAAAAAAACAACAGCATGGAATCTTCGGTAGCGAAAAACCTTCCGTTTACAACTCAGTTGAACAGCGAACACGATTACTCAACGCCGATGGAGACAGCTAATGCTAGCAAACAAACGAGAGAGGTTGACAACCCCTGCAAATACTCCGGTAAAGGAACATACGGAGAAGAAAGTGAAAGGTACGCCTCAGGAAAACGACTCCAACACATCCACAGACGCCATATTGATAGTCTTGGTAAACACTTAGACGACCGCATGGAGGAGCACGGCACCATGCTAAATGCTATTGCTAAGTCAGTACAGTTTAACTCTGAGGAGTTGGAAGAGTGTAAAACAAAAATAAAACACCTGGAAAACCAGGTTGAATCACTCACAAGAGAAAATGATGACATTAAAGGTCGTTTATTGATTCAAGAAAGGCACAAAAGGCGTTGCTGCCTTCGCATTAAAGGAAAAAAGGAGAAAGTAAATGAAAATATCAGAGAAGAAGTCGTGGAGCTTCTAGGCAGTATTGCTCCTGACCTGAAGACGAAGATGGATGAAGTGGTCGATGTTGTTCATAGAGTGGGACAAGCGACGGAGAATAAACATCGACAAATCATCATTATGTTTACAAGGCGTAATATGAGAGATGAAATGTGGAGATGAACGAAGGCTTCTCCTGTGTGTAAAGAAGAAGGGATCCGCTTTGCTGAAGACCTGACCCAAGAGGACTGGAAGTCCAGACAGGCATTGTGGCCAATAATCAACCAGGCTCGAAAGGAAGGCAAGGCTGCAGGTTACAGGGGCCCATTTGGCTTCATAGAGGGCAAACGCATCAGGGCTGAAACTTAGGATACGGACTGTCATTTGAATGGGAAATGGATATATAGTGGAACAGTTCAGAAAGAGGGACTTTTACCTCAAGATATTTCTACTCCACCTCCTTAATCCTCTCCATAAACCTCGTTCATGTGTTCTATGTTCCAGCTGAAAACTGACATTTCTTTTTTTTCTTTCAATACAAGGGGACTTAAAGACTCAGTTAAGCGTAAAGCTATTTTTTGTTCTGCAAGGGGCAACAAGCAAAGTGCATCTTTCTCCAGGCAACTCATTCTGATGAGTCTGATGTTAAGTTTTGGTCACAACAATGGGGAGATAAAATCTTATATAGTCATGGAACAAACCGTTCGGCGGGAGCTGCAATTTATTTCAATAGATGTCCTGGTAAGATTTTGTGTAACAAGGCAGATGAATATGGTCATTGGGTTGATTGTGTTTTGAATATTGAAAACACTCTGATCATTGTACTATTAACCTGAGACTGAGAAAAGATAGAAACCAAAACAATAAACTTAAAGATTATTGGAAATTTAATTCCCACTTGCTAAAAAATTTGGAATATTGTAATTCTATTAAAACTCTAATCTTGGAAATTAAAAATGATGACACTATAAGCGAACCTATATCCAAATGGGAATACTTAAAGTTTAGCATCAGAAAATCCTCAATAACATTTGGAAAAAAACTAAACAAGCAAAGAAAGGAAGAAGAAACTAATGTGGTTAAAGAACTTATGAATCTTTATAGCAAGTTGAATTGGTCAGAAGAAGATAAAGAAAGAATTAATAATCTGCAATCCAAATTGGATGAGATGTATTTGTTTAAAGCCAAAGGTGCTTATATAAGGTCCAGAGCCAAATGGATAGAGGAAGGGGGGAAAGAATACAGCCTATTTTTGCAATTTAGAAAAATGCAGACAACAGTATAACTCAGTTTGTAGTCTGATAATTCTGGGGGAGGAATGCACTGATCCTAAACGCATTTCAAATGAAGTCTTTAAGTTTTACAGTAACCTCTACAAATCTTCATATTCAGAACAAAATGTCACTTCCTTTTTTGACAAAATTAATAATTTGTTCCTTACAATTGATGACAATTTTAAAGTAATTTGTGATGATTACTTAATTATAGAGGAATTGGACTGTGCTATTAAAAAAAAAGGCATCTGACCGCGCACCAGGACCAGATGGAATAACAACAAATTTCTACAAACATTTCTGGGAAGATATAAAGATCTTATTGTTCCAAGCTCTAATTGAGTGTATAAATCGAAAAGAGCTCGTGGAAACTATGAAACAAGGTGTAATAAAATTAATTCCAAAACCCGGAAAAGATAAGAAGATTTTAAGTAACCTAAGACCTATAACACTTTTAAACACAGACTACAAAATCTTTACAAAATCTTGGCAACAAGATTAAAAACAGGCATCTCTAAGATAATTAGTCCAACACAGTCAAAGGAAGGGATTTCTGAAAGGGAGGTTGATCCATAATAATATCCGTTTGGTTTTGGACCTTATTGATTATAATTCCCTTATTAAGGATGATGGTTTTATGTTGTTTCTGAACTTCCACAAAGCTTTTGACTCTATTGAACATGCTTTTATTATTAATGCATTTAAACACTTTGGATTTGGTAACGCATTTCTTGATATGATTACTATGTTACACACTGATATTAATAGTTGTGTTTCCCTATCAGAAGGCACTTGTTCCAGGTTTAAGGTTGAAAGGGGCATTAGGCAGGGTTGCAGTATTTCACCTCTTCTATTCATTGTTGTCACCGAATTATTAGCCATTACTGTTATAAATTCAAACATCAAAGGATTAGACGTAAACAACCACAAATTAATTATAAGTCAGCTGATGATACAGCAATCTTTTTAAAAAATAAAGAACAAATTCCACTGGTCCTGGGTACAATAAGGCTTTTTTCCCAAGCTTCTGGTCTGCACCTAAACCTAGACAAATGTGAACTTATATCCATAGCTGTTCAAGTTCTTCATTGTATGGCATACCTGTCAAAAATGAAATCAGATATCTAGGAATTTGGATAACTAAAAGTGTGGAAGATAGTGTAAAAAAGAATATTCAAAATACTATTGACAAATGCAAAAAAAACTGTAAATAATTGGCTGCAAAGGGATTTAACGCTATTCGGTAGAACAATGTTAACCAAGACTGAATCATTATCCAGATTAATCTGTCCAGCATACTCCCTAGCCATCCCGCCAAGAATTATAAAAGAGATTAATAGCACTAACTTTCAATTTCATATGGAAAAATAAACATCACTATATAAAGAATAGAGACGTGATAAAGGATTACGAGAACGGAGGTATGAATGCAATTGATTTTGAAGTTATGAATGGAGTATTAAAGATTAAATGGCTCCGATCCTTTATAAAAAACCAAGACAAGATATGGTTCTCTTTACCCTCTCTCGCTTTCAATGAAGTTGGAGGTATTGAGTTTCTGTTAGTATGTGATTTGGAAATATCCAAACTGCCTATAAAACTTTCCAAATTTCACCAACAGGTTCTCCTAAATTGGAAAATGTTGTTTAAACATAATTTTAGCCCCCATAATGTTCCACTGTGGAATAATAGGGTAATATTGAGTCAGAGGAGGTCTATGTACATGGAGGAATGGATGACAAAACAAATTTGGTCTATTATACATTTAATGGATGGAAACGAGGTAATTTATAAGAATATCTCACAAAGTATTCCTAAAGTCCTTATCCAATTGATAAAGAATAATATCTCCAACATTCCAACTCAAATTTACATAAAGTTAAAATAGATGATCTGGACCTCGTAAGTGAAAAATGTAATAAATAAATACATTTTTAAGGCAGAAATTAGTAAACACTTTATATCCAGGTATAACAAAAAGTTCTCTTATCCTTAAAGATTACAAAAAGTCTGATATATCAATTATTCGAACAAAGTACTTAAAATTCCCGATTCCTCCAAAGTATAAAGAAGTTCATTTTAAAACTATAAACAACATTTATCCCTCCAATGAATTTATGAAAAGAAGGTTTAAATTAGTGGTAGAAAACTGTTATATCTGTAAAACGAGTCTGGAAACAACAGAACACCTGTTTTATGAATGTGAGACGGTTAAAAAATTATGGGAATCTCTCCACAATCTGATATCGTCCAGCTGCACAAACATAGACTTTTGGTCCTTTGAAAATATTTAAATAGGTGTGATCACCAAGGATAAAAAAAATAGAATTTTTTGTGAATAATCCCATTATTATCACAAAACATTACATACATAAGTGTCAGTATGCTAAGTCCCCTCCCTCATGGTTTGCTCTCAAAAATGAAATTTCTTTATTACAAAGATGTCTGAAACTAATAGACAATCCCCAGGCAATTAAATTGTATAATTATATAGCAGAACTTAACTTATCCTGAACCCTTGTACTTATTTTGTTTGCACTTATATATCCTTAGATTTTTATTTATTTGGTTTTATTATTTATTTTATGTTCCTTTTAATTTATAAATTCTAATTTGTATACATCTATTTGTTAATTTCAGCACTTTCAAAGTGTGGCTGTCCAAGTGCACAGTCTGGCGTAATTTCACTCCTGTGCTGCAATTGGTCCTCAGTGCTGTCTAAAACAGTTTTCACGTCTCACATCTCCGAAAACGTCAGAACAAAATTCAAAAAGGCTATATTTGGATAGCCTAATATTAAAACTTAATAAGGTGACATATTAACAGCCTTGGCCTTAGAATATTAAAACTTAATAAGGTGACATATTAACAGCCTTGGCCTTACTGTGGAAACAGTTTTAGCCGTGCAGGATATTCGTGCATGGTGTGCAAGTGGAAGTTAGTCACTGACAGCAGTTTTTTTTCACTGCCACTCATGTGGTGTAGCCGAATTGTTTTAGATCCTACATTCCCTGAAGGCAACGTGATAGGGGAAGGTCTCTAGCCTTTTGGTTGCGCTGTCTGTCATGATTCCACGCCCCTCTCAGTTGATGCCACGCCCCCCACGCTAGATTTGGGTCAAAAGTCTGAAACTGGAAAAAAAGTGTGAAACTGAAAATGACAGATCTGAAACCGATTTTTTTTTAGCTGTAAAAAATAAGATCTGAATCTGAAAAGATAAAACATGCAACTGAAAGAAAAATATGAAAGTGAAAAATGAAAATAATTTACTCAAAAGAATTACCAGAGTTGATGATAATTGTATTTAACCTGGAAAAAAAATGTGTACACTCATTTTTATTTTGAATACGTTGGTGTATTTTTCAAAATTGAAGATCAAAACTTTGACCCTAATATAGCTCCATACAAGCTCTGCTGGATTTGTCTCCAGCTGCTGTAGCAACATGGTGACACAAGATTATAGCCTTTATAAAGCAAGGCCCTTGCCTAAATTACATAAAGTAATAAAAGGCTTATTCTAAGACTGTGGAAGCAGAGGTAAATGAGAGGAAAATGAGCATGAATTATAAACACAATGAAATAAGTTCATTTGTGAGTATCTTACACTAAAGCAATAGACTCCATTACTACATAAAATATTATATGCAATAATATAATGATTTATTTTTAATTTTGGGATGTATCATTGGATGATTGGATGATATGGTGGGCTATAGCTTTAAGGACATGCCTAAAGCCAGGCCCTACTTATATGAGCTGCTAAACACAAAAAACATGAAGCAAATAAAACAGAGGGTAACACAATGACACCCCTAACCCAAAGCAGGTGGTCCTGACACCCCCCTCCTCTTTTTTGAATTTTTTTTTATTTATTTTTATATTATTAGACTCAGTCAGCCTTTGTTGCAATGTGAACCTGTTTTTAACAAACAATTCTCGACTGATGCCCAGTCACATTTTTGCTCACGTCATAGTAGTTGTTGACCTTCAACTATCTTTTGTAAAGACCTATATGGTTTGATCAAAGCCCACCAGATGGCAGCACTGAATAACAGTAGGGCCTCCAAGAAGAGTTTGGAAATCATCTCAGACTGGTTTGACGAGGCCTGTAGGATCTGTACAGTTACTTAGTCAAAAAATGCAACTAATCCTTGTGGGGTGTTGGGGATGGGTAGGGGGACATTTCTTTCAGTCATGTGCTTGCAGATTGATGAGGTTTGTAAAATGTTGAGGTTTTGCACTGACTTTAAGTGCACATGGAGGAGATTTTCCCTCTATAAGTCATGAATTTGTTGACATAATAGACAGTATCCAGTCTTTAAAGGGGGTTCGCCTCATTCCCAGAGGATGGGCTGACCTTTATGCAAAGAAACAGCAGAGTGTGATTATAGTGATCAAGTTACTCTGTTTTTCACATGCCCACATGACACAGTTTGATTTTATGCTCCAGGCTCTGTTTACGTCTTAAGTTTACTAAAAATCTACTTGAAATTGACTTGGAATTAGAATTTAAATATCATAATACAAAGATTAGAGACTTGCAACCAAAAGGTGGTTGTAAATGGCAAGGTAAAGGTAAATATAAGAACACAGCCTTTCTGTCCTTGTTTCAACCATCGGGTTATTTTCAGCATGTTGTTGAGTGTATGGGTGAATGTAAATCCACCTGTTGTTGGTCCTGTCTTAGCGTTGTGTTAAGACACACCCTTGAACAACAATGTTGTTTGCTCTTCCTCTTTAAAAGAAAAAATATGGCTGCATTTCTTTCTTCCTAATCTGTCAATGACACATTTCATGATACGACAGACACATTATTTGTCACCATTTAAAGACTAGTTTGCATCACAGGGCCTTGACCACACACCAACATAACAGAAACATCAACAGACATAACCAACATTTCTTGAAGCAGCTCTTGATTAACAGAGGTTGACATGTGACTTTTGATTCACAACTGCTGAACATCCTTATTTTATTGCATGCTTACGGAATTGAGGTTGGTTATTTATAAAGGGGCGGGGGGTAATAATGTCTGTGAGGGGGTAACATGTTAACTAGATTGAAATGTTTCAAATGAGGAGGTAAGATAATAACTCTTTGCTGGTAGTTATTACTCTTTATCTAAGTCTTACTCTGTGTTGATGATGCCACCACACACCAAAACTCCTACAGTAAAATCAAAACAAACTGGATGAATCATTTTGGATTGCATAGTGTCTTGTTAAAAAATATGTAAATCCTTCTCTATCCTTGATCCTTTGTCATCATAAGTGAAAATTATATACTGTAAACATATTCTGTAAAAAATGTCTCTGCTGACTAAATTACATCAGCACCAGAGAAATTGGCAACTTGTTCACATGGACATAAGTGTTCATATGTACCAACAATGTATTTAGCACAGATAACAGTTTTTCTTCCATGTAACACCTTTAGCACAATTATTTCAACACTATTAACAGATGTGCAGAAATGTGCTGTTCATTCAGCTTTTTGCAGCACATTGTTGAAACACATGTATATTCCTCATTGTGGATAGTGCCTAACATTCAGATTATAAAAAGTAAAGGGATGTTAATAGATTTGATGCATAATCACTTCCTTATTCAAACTTGTCCAACCAGTCTGTCAGTATAAGGTTATGTTCACTATGCTGTGCTATGCTCCACTCCTGTTGCTAGGCTGAGGATCTTTTTAAAGAAACCTTCCACTGCAATGCGCAAGCGCTGTTTTGGCAAACACCTCATTGATTCGTGATGGGGGTGGAGTTCAGAGCACATACTTACCACAGAGGCCCCATACAGACAAGCTCCAGTCCATACAGACAGTGTAACAAAAGCTGCTGTGGTTGAATAGTCAAATACTTGCACATTTTGTGGAGATTTATGTTTATATTTCCTTCACATAAATTGAATAAAATTAGATAATATGATTGAGTTAGTAATTTATTTATTCAGTGAATGCAAAGTCCTCAAGACAAACAGTTGACTCCTGGTCTGCTGTATGGAAGGTGACCAACCCTCCTTTCAATCTGTGGAGCGGTTAAGCTTCATTGATATATTCTATTGTTTGCTCCTCTCAACAAACACACAATGGGCTTAGGCTACTACCCTATTTGTGAAGGCTGGTCAAGCAGGGGCCATACCTAGTCCTGAATCTATGAAGGGTTGACCGCTGTAGTCATTTAGACTACTTGATGTGATCATTGTGCCACCGAAAAGACATGTCTTCGCAACTGTTTGAAAGGACAAACTAATCCTCACTAACTCACTCATTTTCTACCACTTTATCCTCTACACGAGGGTGGCAGGGGTGCTGGTTCCAATCCCAGTTGACACCCCAGACAGGTCACCAGTCCATCACAGGGCCACAACAAACAACCATCCAGTCTCACCTATGGTCAATTTACAGTGTAAATTGGGGATTACATGCAAACTATGCAGACCAGATGGCAAATCCGGGTCTTCTTGCAGCAAAAGCAAGAGTGCTAACCATTGCACCAACTGTGTGCCCCCCATGTAATCCTATATTAGGCAAAATTGCAAGGTACATGGAAAAATGAAAATATAGAAACATTAAATATTAGATATAATAAATTGAATAACATGTGCTGTATAATGTACACATTGTTTAATAAGGAAATATACAACATGATATGTACACAGTGAACAGAGGAAGATACTGACACATATAAGAGTGAACGCGCAAACTAATGAAAACTTGTTTTCCTTATTATAAACATGAATTGGTACAATAACAATGACACACATAGTATACATCACTTGTTTTAATTATGCCTACTTATTTTAGTAAACTGTTTTTCTTTCATGCAGCATCTTCAGCACAATAATCTCACTCTCAGAATTGTTATATTTTTGGTGCCACAATATTGAAACTTAAATTTTAAATGGAAATGTATGTCAGTCACACACAGTGAGTATCACTATTTTATTGCTGTTTTACTGAACTGTACCTACTTATTTTTCTTAAAATGTGAAAAGAATTACTATAAAAGTAATTGGAATTTATTAACGCTTAGTTGTTAAGTTGACGAAACGGTTTAATGGTCAGATTCGTCGAAGAATCATAGTATGTCGGCTGCTAACGCTAGCTAATATGGGGCTGGAGAGGAAATGGAAAGGAGGGCTTACGTTGAGACGAAAGGGGGCAGAGCCGCTGAAGGATATGAGCTGAGGCAGAAGCAGTGAGAAGGGAGAAGAGGAGGACGTATACAACAGAGAGGGAAAGACAGAGGTGGAGAGAACGAAGAGCTGGAAGGATGGAAGCGCCACCAAAACGCCCAAAACCGAGCAATAACACGACGCCAAGCTTAGCAGACGACGGGGGATAGAGACAGGCTGCATCATGGGTAAGAAACTGCGAATAATCATACGTTAGTAGCTTTTAAATAGGAATCGGGACTCTGTCAATATGGTGGAAAAGGACGACAGTAAGACGCGGCGTTGTAAAAATGGCCATGGTGTGATGTCAGCGAAAAATGGAAACGGGTTTCAAGCGAAAATTGTATTGATTTTTTTTGTAAACTTGATTAATTTTACTTGTTTGCTTCCTATGTTTCAATTTTGCTTGGTTCATACTTGGAGATGTACATTTGTTCCCGACCATTTAGGAGATATTTCTAACTACGCATTTAAAATTTGCTTTGTCCTTGAAAGGACAAATGCCCCTGTCTGAATTTGCTCGACAAAAACAACAAAATTAAGGAAATGTTTAATTTTTTTAAGGTTGTATTGACATTGTATAATATCACTACCTCATGCTTAACCGTATTTTTGTCAGTTATCACTATATTCGTTTTGTGGGTTTTCATTGAATTATAAATTCAATAATATATTTAAAAGTTTTTTATGTTTCACCATTACTCCACACAGGTCGTACAGACGTAGGCAATTACACAGTTTAGTTAAGTGTACATGTTTAAAATCTATTACTTAAATAAAAATGTCTTAAATTGAGAGAAATTGTTAAACTGTTTAAAATATGACTGTTTTCAATTATTCTTGCACCATAGACTTAACATTCAAACTATACTAGTATTATTTGTCAATTAAAGGTAATATATGTTACATAAGATTAGATATACTTCGAAAAACATTTTAGGGTGTTGGCTTTTAACCCTATGAGGTACTGAGTGGAAGACACATTTAAATGTTACATTGTTATTTTTCCACATATACAAAACATGTTTTAGAAAGAGTTTATATTAGAAAGCTTAACAGCTTTAATTTGAAAAAAAGTACACAGTATATTAACATTAATTGAAGTCAAAAAATATTTTAAATATCAAAGTTTCATGTACCAGATTGTTAATTTATCTATGTATATTAGCAAACATTACACATCATATAACAGATGATGTCCAAACTTTTGTATATTATCTTAAACTAAAATGTCAAAACTAAGGGATTAGTGATCCTGCACAGAACAAAATGTCCTCTCTATGCTATCCTCATATGTGTCTGTTAAAGATTAGTTTATCTGCATTTTGAGATGCCGAAAACATTCACATAAAAATATTTAATTCTAGACTTATATAGACTAATTTCTAATTCTCTTAATATATTAATGAACTCTGTAACAGAAGTGGTCTGAATAATCACTAAACCAACCTATTAGCAGCTGTTATTATTCCAGCAAAAATTGTGATTTTTTTTTTGTTTGACTTTGACTACAAATTACAAAGATTTTTGATATTTTGCAGGGATTCTCGCCAGTGTTTCTCAGTTTTTGTCTAAGAAGAAAGAAGATCAGCTTATCATGCTTAAATGGTATGTTCTTATCAACCAGTCAAGGCTTTATATATTTTGCACTCTTACTAGCTTGTCTGTCTGTACTGCCACATATATGTAGCCAGTAGGATGTGCTGTTGTCATGTTTTTGCTCTTAAACGTAATTTTTCTGTTTTTTTTAAAGGGTTGACTTTTAGTCATTGTGGTCTCATGAAGCTTCTGATTCGGATGTCTGCTGCAGTGAGGATATGTAAGTATATTTCTTAAAGTTCAGGTCTACACAAGGTTTCTTGTACGTAATCTTAGTATTGAACGCTTTCGATGCGTGTAATTGAATTTTTTGTTTTACTGACCACATAAAGGTAGCAGTTGTAAAAGAGCTAAAAAGCACATTATCGCTATGTCAGTGTCCTTTTTGACGGTGGAGTATGTCTGCCCCCTACTGTGTGATGTTTTAACATGCCGAAATATGCAAATGAGCAAATACATAACTTAAGGTAAGAGGATTTTTAGGTGAAGAGTTTTGGGCCCGTGCTCACAGTAATAGGTTCATGAGAATTTTCAAACTTTTGTATAATTTATGCTTTTTATCCACTTGAAAAAGGGTATTTAAAGTGCTCTTTTGGGAAAATGGGTCCTAGAGTGAAAAACATAGCACACCACCATCCTTGTGTTTTCGGGTGTACAACCAATACGCAACACTGGGAAAATGGTGACATCATAGCTCTACCTATCTCTTGCATTCACTGTCACTTTCTTTCTTATCGTTGTCATCTTGTGTTTAAAATTGGTTTAATTTGTCTAATATCTTTATTAGGGATTGGCATTACAAGCAGAAATGCTTTTCAAATGCCTGTTACGATTATTTGTTGAATATATTAAACTTCAGTGCATGAGAGCTAATGAAAATAATACCGGGTTCATGTTGTGTTGAGCTACAAGGATCAGCTAATATGATATATTCAAAGACCCTAGTACATTTCCTTTTCCACTTCTGTGGAATCTACCGCATGTTAAGTTTGGAAGAGCAGCTACAAGTTGCATTCAAGAAACTTCTGAAATTTCATCACTACCACAAATGCAGTCCACTTATTGCTGCTGCCGCCACCTCATGGTAATAGATGGCACCACAAGTTAGGATTTAGTTTTTATCTTTGGCATCAATGATATAATCTTTTAAATCAAGTAATTTCTGTGATTGTATACAAATAAAGCTTATTTAAAAAAAAAAAAGTCCATACACAGCGTGCAAACTCTGCGCATGCTACTTGTCTTCTTCTCCATATATGTATTACTGTGGCAGTGTTACAGAACCCCATGGCGGCCAAAACTTGACTTTCTCATTTTTGAAGACATTTCTTGGAACAATGCTGTATTTATAGAAATCAAAAGAGAAAAGGGTTGTGCAGGGAAAGTTTTGGACCACCTGAAAGCAGATTCCATGTGGTTAAGACCTTTATTGTCACACGGCTTTATTGACACAGGTTCAGTTCCATCATCAGAACAGGTTCCATTGCCCAAGAAAATTTCTACTCCTTTCTTAGATTTATCAATTAATCAATAATCCGTTTTAGAATTTTTCAACTCTTTATAGATATTTTACCAGAGTTTGACAAGGAAAGTTATATGAAACCAATACTTTGCGTGTGAGAACTAGTTATTCTTAGTTAGTTAGTATTTGAAGATATGTTAATCTAATAAAGGACAAATTCCACTTAACCAAATGTTTTATTTTTGCCTTTCAAACTAGAAAAGTAAATTTTTAAATAGCATTGGTCGTCCAAAATTAAAGAATAGTTTTCTGCATCTTTCCTGACATCTTTAAATCTAAATAGACAACATAAACAGTTAAACAGGTTGAGTTCATACTCTTAACCTTAAATGATTCTGTTCCGGAACATTAAAATATAAAGGTTGTGGTTTCGTTTCTGTTCCTAGGAAAATACAGAAAATTTCTGGTTGAATTTTCGTTCCATGAACCGGTTTGAAGCCTTGGTTAATCGACACAAATACTTTAATGTTTGGACTATTGAGAGCACCTGAATATAAGCCACACTGACTAAATTTTGTACATATATAGGGCGCACTTATCTATAAGCCGCAGGTGTCCACATTGTTACATGAGATATTTACACAGAAAGATTTAAAAAAAAAAAATGAAATAAATGCTTTTTCCGAACAGCGCCTGTAACACGGCAGTGACACAGGAGTAAAATGACAGAAAAACGGCAGTAACACGGCTGGTTAAAAAAAAATAACCAGCCTACCAGCCGTATGCCGTTAGCCTACCAGAAAAGTCATTGATCGCTATCTTCATCTTCCTCCTGCGCACTAAAACCACTGAAGTAGTCTTCTTCAGTGTCGGAATTGAACAGCCTCAGAATGACTTTGTCACACACTTTCTTAGTCTCTCTTTCGTTGTCACATTCTTCTCGAGGCAAATTTGCCCTTGAGCTTGTGCTATCCCCTTCATCACGCAGCAGTCCAGCCTGTAAAAATCGATGGATTTGCCGCATCATTGTATAGGCTGCAGGGTTCAAAGTGTGAAAAACGTAGTGCCTTATAGTCCGGAAATTACGGTAATTTGCCTCGAGTAATTTAAGTAATGGGATTATTCAAGGAATTGTTTCAGCCTTTCATACAAGCCATACAAAAATATTTGAAATCAGGCAGACATATTTCAGTCTTTCATGACACTATCATTTGGTGCTTTATTGTCCTAAAATATAATACATTATTGGTTATTTTTGTGTCCCAGTGAGTCTTTTTGTGCAAACTGACTCTTTGGAACTTCAAAGTTGTATCCTTTCTTCAGAAGTGAATCCAAGTTGTATTAAATTGTTGCAAAAAATTAAAACTTAAGCCTCAAATCAAATAAAGAACATTTTGTGATTTACATTTTTTATCATTTGTGTTCTAGAAATATGACCATTATATATATCCAGAAGGGGGCATCACAGAGTCATTTCAGTTTAATCGATCATTACACAAGTTTAGCTTTTCATGTTACTGCTATTGGATTTTGCCCTCTGGACAATTATCATCTTCAACACCCTACATAGCAGTGCATGCATAGGCCAATCAAATTCTATAAATACAAAGCTAGTACAGGTGCTAACCTATCTAATCCTTTTTATGTGCTTAACCTGTAAAAGTACACCATCCCCCATATATGACCATTCTATCCGTTGCCCACTTTTTTTTTTCATACAGAGTGCACCCAATAATGATTGACACAAGTTTGACATTTTTAGCAACAACATAAGTGACTCCTCCTATGAAGTTGGCCATGACAGGCACCTCTAAATTCTGCTACTGCCTCCAGTCCTAGGTGTAGGTGTGAGTGCTTTATATGTTCTTCCAAATATTGTAAATCCACTTATTAGACTTATTTTTAACTTCAGAAGGGTTGGTTAACTGAAAATACATTTCGTTCACATTAACTTGGAATATTTGTTTTGTAATTAGGTAACAATTATCCATGCTTTATGGTTCTTTGAAAAAAAAAGCAACTTAAAACTGTCACTGGTATAAAAATAGTTTGAAGGTTAATGCTTTACATCATCTTAGCCCTTAATCTCATCACAGCATTCAGTAATCTGATCACAGCATTTAGGGTAATGAGTTACTATTCAATTATTATAGTTTGTTTGAAAATGCATATAAAAGCAACATAACTTAAAAGGAGTCTGCTGGAATCCATCCTCTTGGCAGCTTCTTGCTACATTGAAAGTAAGCTGTCCTAAGCACTTAAATGAGACAAATCTACCCAAACCGAGTGGTCAGTTTGTTTATTTTTATCTAGGTCTAATGTCTTGTTATCTCTTTACAGTGTGGACATGTACCTACAAACAAAGATTTTCAATTTATGGAGAGAGAGAAGACAGCCCTGTAAGTTTTTTTTGGACATTTGACCATGAGTATTTATTTACCTCCTTTCTGAACCTGTCAAGTATAACTTTATAGAGATGATATGTTCTGTTTATGCCACATGGATTCACTAGATAGAGGATTGCTCTTTCCAATTTGTTATATTACCTAAATGATGTATTCACTTGAAATAATTAGGTGCCAGCATTTGCAGCCATATTTAACACCTTGCTGAAAGAGTTAGACGTTAGCAGGGTGAAAAAAAACGCAAAACACAGTGTGGCATTAAGTGGACATTGGCTGGATTGTTAAATTTTGGCAATTCATACAAAATACACGTCTCTCTAAGAATTAATTTTACCTTTTAATCTCTCACAGTTTGGCCTTTATTGGGCTATAGTTCAATTTATGTTAAACCCTTAGCAATACCATTCACACTGTCCTTATTTTTCTGGCATGTTGCAACTCTTTATGAACTAGGACGGATATTTTGGGATGTTCAAGTAAATTATCACTGAGGATTTGGAGCAATAGATCATAGCGTTTATATATTGTTCATTTGTGGGTCTGTCTTGTCTTTGCCATGGAAACTGGTAATTTTGTTCAAGGCAATGGATTTGTTTTGCATACAGCAGTGTTTGTTCATATACCTGTATTTTGTTGTCTTATTTTATTTTTATTTACTTTTTTTTTTTTTACATCACTACTAGAATTTTTAACATTACGCATGTTGTGAATTAAGCTAACTAGACTGATCATACCCCTGGTGGTCAGATATTTATATTTTGATATTTAATTTTTAAAACATTTACTCACTTTTGTTGATTTTACTCAGCAATTAATTTTATAGCCCAACTAAAACTTGAAAGAACTTACTTTATCAAAATTATATATATTAAGAGTGTCGCTTTATGACAATATTTGAATTGCTTTGATCCTGAAATAAGTTACATTGATTGTAGCGATTGTTGGTTTGACATTAACTTAGTAATTAATGTTAATGTCAACTTAGCCAAAAAAAGTTACACAAGTCTTCATTTTAGTTTGGTTTAGCATGTCCATCTGCTGGATGGTCATTTATTACTAATTTCCGTTACATTGTGGGTTTACAATTTTTCCTTCTTTTGTATCCTATCAAGACCCCATTCAACTGGATATTGCTGAAGTGGAGACAGCGTTGTTTAACGTGAAGATGGCAAGCAATGTGGCGTTTGACCAAATTTTAACAAGATGAAACTTCCCTTTTTGTGAATGGACTTTGGATTTTATTTTTAACAACATGGACACCGGAACGCCGTCACTGTATAGTGGACTCGTTAAAAGACTGTTTTTTTTTTTTTTTGTTTTTTTGGGGGGTGGGGTGGGGGAGGTGAACACAAAACCAGCCTCTGTACATTTGATATTCAAATGTTATTTTTAAATAAAGTGTGTCCTCTTATTATTTTTCTACTGGCTTTGTGTCATTAGCTACTTAACCAAAGAGCAAATTTGGCCTAATAAGTGATGCAGCACTACAGCTGGGTTTTATTATTTCACTTATGCCATGAACCAGGTGTTTTGGATTGCATTGATTGCATTGCATTTTGTGTCACTAATCATCCATGTTTGCCCATGTAATTGTAAGCTAGCCTTAGTGCTTACGCTTGATACTGGTTTTGGTGAAATTACAGTATCTCTCCTTTTTAGGAATTTGCTTATCTAAGATAATCGTAACCTCTTTTGATGAAACATTTTGTAATTGTTTTGTGGTTTAAATGGTAAAGTAGAAATTTCAGGTCCAAAACCTATAGGGTAACACATTTATGGTAGTGCACAAGTGGTGATTTTAGTATTACAAAAATGGTTTCCAAAGGCTTTCTAAAATGGCTTCTGGTTGTCCTCCTTCCTGTCTGAGCAGGAAGTGATGCAGTTGCTACAATAATTATATACCTTAACACTTTTACTTGTCAAAAGTCATTTCTGTAGTGGAGAGTAGGAGGTTTACGTTGTGTTTGTGACCCTGGGCTGATGATATTTGTTAGTTAATTTAAAGTAATTTTGAAACAGAAGAAAGGGGGAGGGACTTAGCATCACCTGAGTGTAGAGTAAATGGAAATAACGTCAATCAAAGGCAAAGCTTTCAGAGCTAGGAAGGAGCTCTAGATGGCGGCTGAACCTCAGGAAGGAAGCCGTTGGCTATCGTTACACCGTCTGTGTTATCTGTTTTTCGACTGAGTTAGCTTGTATTTAATCAGAATTTGGGAGCTGTGGTCGTGCTATCGTTGTTTTATATGGTATTAGGTCGTTTTGTGTGGTTTTCGGTCTGATTTCTCGAGTTTATGGAGCCGTCTGTGGTCGGGGAGTGCTTGTCGTTGTTTTCTATACTGGGCACTGGCAGCCATGGAGCGCCTCCATTTTTAGTGCTGCTCGCCTCTGTCGCTCTTGAGACTGACAGAGGAAGACTGTAAGGGCCTGGAAGCTTTCTGAAACAAAAGATTTTTTCGTTATTAACTATAAAGTTGTATTTTGTCAATAGTTTATTCTTATTTGAGTCAGATACATGTTTAAAATACTATAGCGAACATGAATCTAATTCATTTTTAGGCTACCACCTTTATTCAACTTGAAATGGCATGTTTACTTTAGATATTTCATTACTAACTGCTTTTCTCAAATTTTAAATCTTATTTTCCTTATCATCTTTCTGATGACGCACTTAGAATTAATTGCATGCTGCTTGATCCGTGGACTGTATTGAAAAACATGCGTTAGATATTAAAACTCTTGTAACATTACTTGTAATTTTTTCACGTATATCAAATTAGCGATGGTATTTATGATATTAAATTCTCTAGATTTGTATGCATTTTTCCTTCATCGTGTCGCATTGCCTGGGTTTTAACTGCCATCTGAGCAATCCTGCTGGACTTATATGATAGTTCATGTATCCTGTAACTTTTTGACAGTAAATACCAGGAGAAAAACATCATCTCATCAGCGATTTTCAGGATAATACAATGATGAAGAATAAAAGTAAAAAACAGGAGGATGAAGGATCAACTCAAAGCAATGCATCAAGGTATGATCCTCTTTTGCACATTTTTCTTATCTGTTTCGATTGTTTTCCTTGTCAGGCATGGTCGATCACTTGTGTATTTATTTTTTAAAGAAGTGCAACGCTGTCATGAATGACCTTGCTTTTGTTTAATAGCCACACCCTGATTTTCCGTCCATTTCTTAACACGATACCGAGGTTTCGGGCCTGTGTTTAGAAATTCTTGCCCACAAGATGCTTTATACCACAGGACATTGTCATTTCTTTTGTTTTATGTTGTAAATGAATGGTCTAGAATGATTCATGTCTTGTCGCTGTAATGTAAAATGACCTTGTCTTTAGTTGTTGGTATGCTGCATTGCACCATTTTATCAACGTTGTTGTTTTGGTTTTATTGTAAATGAAAAATATTGCTTTTTTGATGTTACTCATAGTATTATGTTAAGCTGTTCACATACATACAACCGTTGATTCTTTGACTTGACACCACTTTGCTTGTGGCAGCAGTTTTCGTTTACTTATATTGATATTTGTTTTTTGTTTTAATCTGAACCTGTACAAACTTTGATCACTTTATCAGAGACGGAATTCCTCAAAAGTCCTTATTTCTGCTCAGTATTTTAATGCCTTGTCATTACATTTTTGTGGTATTAAACCATCTGAAAACTACTCTGTGTGTAGTAAGTTATGTCAGTGTTGACATGCTTTTGTTATACATATTGTTATTCAGCTTTGCATCTGTGGTCAGACGGTTTAATTTGTATTACTTTCGATTGTGGAAGCTGTTCTGTAAATTGACTTCAGCATTCCATTGGTTGCTTTTACTTTTCAAGCAGTATGTAACAGTATTTAAAAGAAGTGGTACCTGCCACATATATTTACTGTCATTTTTAAGTATCAGGTTAAATATAAACTCTTTTAATCACTTTTTGGATATATGGTGATTGGATAATTAAAGTATTTCATATACTCTGTCTATTTTGTAGTTTAGGCAAATTTAATCTGGCCACATTTGTATGAAATATCAGGTAGATAATAAAGGCAAAGACTTGGCACACTGATTTGTTGACCGTATTGTCTGCATATGTGTATTTGCCATCCTCCAGTCATTGGCATTTTGTCAGTCCGTCGAAACAATGTTTTGATGAATAAAGGCAAAATAAAACTTACATCAGACAGTTTGCATTGTCTGAGGACAATGCAGAAATGCATAACCAAGTAACAGACAAAACATTTTATTGCACTAATGCTGCATCCTATCTACCGGTAATAGACTGTTGTGATTGTGGATAAAGACAGGCATTTGAATATCATCCCTACATATTACTGCTTATACTGCATGCATCTGGTTACATCACACTTGCAGTTTTTTTCCGTCTGCTCTTATGGCAGCCATTTTAGTATTTTTAGCTTTGGGTGTATTATATCCGTTGCCACTGACAGCACCACAACTTTTTTCACACAGAAAGATTACCAGAGTGAGTATGCAAAGCAGAATGAGCAACAGTTAATTCGATGACTCCCTGAAACGCCACATAGTAATGTTTTACAAATCTCTCTCGAGTTGCAAAATGGCCCGTGCTTTGTATGCCCAGCCTGTTCATTTCACTCTATTAAAACTCAGCTCAGAGCGACATGGAGGAGGAACAGGAAGAGTTTAGACCTTGGAAAACCTGTCACTGCACTCCTATAGGCTAGACAGGAACACAGCAACGTGTCAACCAATAGTAATGTGATATAATTTCAATGCCCGCCCACATTTGACCTCATTTAAAGCGGAACGAACAATTTACTTCCGAGTCTGGTCATAGAGCCTGTGATGTGAGTGCGTTCTATCTAAAAGGTTGTTTGTGAAATATGAATTTGTCTCTCTGTCATATGTTCATGTATCATATGTAAGAGACGTTCAATAAAAAAGGAGAATTCTATCACTTGAGTGACACCAGTGACGTTGAATTAAGGCATTACAATATACATACTTTTTATATGATTTTTTATAGTTTTAATAAATACTTATATTTAATAAGGTAGTTATAAATCATTTTAACGTAACTCTGAAGTCCTTAAAATTAAGTTCATAGCAGTATCTTCATTCCAAATGGATGTAGCCCCCTCTAGGGGACAGACAGAAAATTGCATGTAGATAAGACCAGAGGAAAGTCTCTTTCATAGATATTTCATTGAGTGGTTTCCCCAGCCACCCATGGTGTTTATAGTGAGTTGTATTACTGTGTTCATGTCATATTGAAATGTTAAACCTCTAAGATGTACCAGGTTTCGCAAGGTTTGCAAAAATGATTGAAGCTACTGTGTCAGTATGCCATTTGCCAGCTGTTACCAACCTGGTTGTTTTCTCCTCTAAAGGAGACAAGATTAAAACTGAGGGTTTTACAATATTATTTAAATGATTTAGTTTACCTGCTTAAAGTCTATTAGTCTGTCTTGCCTTAGGTGGTGTTGCTATTTCATGTGTTTTAAATCTATAGTTAATCGTCTTAAGAGTCTTAGTCCTCCTTTGTTTTTAATTTCTTTTTAAAATTTCATTTAGATCGATGGGAATACTTGTTTGGTTTCTTTTTGGTCTACATTTTCTGTGATATTCATTTATTTTTCAATTAATGTAGTATTTTCTTACTTTTTTCACATATTTGCACTGTTACTATTAATTTATTTGTCCCAAATGTTTTCTTTGTTGTAGTTGGGTGTACAGCATTCCATAATCATCAGCTTAGCATGAATAATAATAATAAAAAAATTAAAAGAATGTTAATGTTCTTGTTTGTGTAGCAATTCAGCTTCTGAGGAATCCAACCATTCTGCGTCGGAGTCAGGGAGTCAGTCAGAAAGTGAGCATGGCAGCGAGAGGAGGAGATCACACAACTCTGAGTTCAACAGCTCCTCGGAGTCAGAGAGTCACTCTGAGTCAGAGAGTGAATCTGCCGAGTCAAAATCTCAGCAAACCACGGCTGAGGTCAAAGACAAGCCAGTCAGAAAGAAGGAACGTCTGGCAGATGTGAAGAAGGTAAAGGTCACAAAACCTTAGAGAGAGACCCAAGTCCTCTGCACTGATTAACTTTGTTTCTTTAATCTGGCTCTTATAGTGATTTACCCAGATATGGGACAGTTATACACTACCAGTCAAAAGTTTGGAAACACCTTCTCATTTAATGTGGTCCAAAGGTGTGTCCAAATTTTCATTCATACACACTTGTGCAAGATTGACTTAAACCATTGTTTATTTGTACAATGGCAAGACCCTAACCCTAACCCAAATATCCAAGGCAGCAAACAAAAGCATTAAATATATAAAATAAACATTAAATCAGACATACTGCCTAAATTCCTGCCCTGCAAAAAAATTTTTTTTTCTAACTCCAACAGAACTGAATACTAATACATTTTCAATACTTACTTTCTATAGTTCTAGATCTAGAGTTCAATAGCTTAAACAAGCTACTTACAAATTGAGACAAAAGTAAAATGTCAGCAGAATAATTGATAGTGAATACACAATTATAATTATTGTCCTGGAGCACATAGGGTTGTAGCATTTTTATGTTGGCAAATTAAGTCCGCCGATCTGAAAACAGCTTTCTCTTTGCAGATGTGGGAAGAACATCCAGATGTGTATGGTGTCAGGAGGTCAAATCGCAGTCGACAAGAGCCAGCTCGTTTAAACATTGGTGCTGGGGTAAGCATATTTGCCTGACATTTTTAGATATCAAAGGCGAACAAGATACATAATGACAACTGTCTTTCCTGTTCCCGGCTTCTTTAAAACCAGTATCTAGTGCCATCTAGTGGACATGTGTAGAAGTGCTGGCACATTTTAAGAGGAAACACCAGGTATTACTTGCGTGTAATCTACTCTGCTGACTGTATTTGCAGGGTAGCAGTGACTCTGAGAGCGAAAGTCCCAAGAGAAAAAATTCTCGTACTAAGAAAAAGGAGTAAGTATGAAAGAGGGGAACATTGTTGCAATTTTGTGGAATTTGTATTGTTATTTTATCATTGTTATTTTATTCATTTCTCATTTATTTGTCCAGCATAATTTCTGTCATTTTTTTGTAACACTGCCAAGTTGACGCTCTTGGAAATTTTTCTTACACTCGGTCCATGCAGTAATCTTTCACTGTTCATATTTGTGTAATTTGGTGTACATTATATTTTCATGCTTATATCATTTATATCATTTATTTTGAATGGCTAGCTGTTTGGCTCAGAATAGGCTTAGCCAGGTGATACGTAAACAGAGTTGATTGGTCAGATCAGTGGCTTATCCATGATGGATCTGGGTTGTGCTCAGCACCCTCTGGCCAGCACTTCATGAAATCATGATAAGTCAAAGCAGTGATGGGCCTTGAGGGTGAACTTGTGGCATTTCTTTGTTGTAAGAAATATCTGGAAAGATGATGACTCAAATGAAGACGAGGATGAGGAGGCGGCTACCGACAGTACAGACAATGAGCAGGAAGAGAAAAAAGTTAGATCCAGACGACTTCCCGCTAGAAGGTAAGAGTGTAGCAAGGCCTGGCCATCAGACAGCTACCCACTGGTCATCTCCAAAGCTTTCTATATTGTTTGATCATTAGTTTGATTACACATTATTTTTCAGTTTACTCTTGTCTGACATAATTTCTAATATTTAAAACATGAAATTTTAATGTGAATTTAAAAATACTTGTTAAATATGTGGCTGCGGTTTGGTCAGTCAGCTACCAAACAGCCAGAGAGCCAGCTCACGCTGACAATGATCCAGGAAGTAGTTAAATAAAATTTTGAATGTGCATGTGCTCAACTGTGTGTTTTGCAGACCTCAGACCAAATCAGCAACAGTCAAAAAGCAGGTCTCCCAGAAAACAAAAAAGTCCAGGAAACCTGAGTCATCTGCTGACGAAGAGGATGATGACGACGACGACGATGATGATGATGACGATGAGGAAGACACTCCAAAGAGGCAGACTCGACGAAGGGGCGCAACTAAAGTCAAAAGGTAATTTTATTTTGTTCATTTTTTAGTTTATGTTTTCATTTTGCACTGAACAGTTAAAATTGGGTATTTTTAGTTTCAGGATGTCATGACAGCGGCTCAAACATATTACCCATCACCTCTCCTGTAGCTCATCTGTCCTGCCCTTGTCATTCTGTTGTCTTACAGTTACAAAGAGGACCAACACGACTTTGAAACAGACTCTGATGACCTAATCGAAATGACAGGGGATGCAGGCGAGGAGCAGCAGAATGATGACTCAGAGACCATTGAGAAGGTCATGGACACCAGAATAGGCAAAAAAGGAGGTGATGCATTTTTACTGTTTCTTTTCAATGTTTTATTATCAAAATACTTTATGGCTCAATCTTTTGCTCTTTTAGCCACTGGAGCTTCCACTACTGTGTATGCTGTAGAGGAAAATGGTGACCCATGCGATGGCTTTGAACCAGAGAACAATGAGGGTGAGACTCAGTTTCTGATCAAATGGAAGGGCTGGTCGTACATTCACAACACGTGGGAGAGCATGGACACTCTGACACAGCAGAAGGTCAAAGGACTGAAGAAATTGGACAATTACAAAAAGAAAAGTGAAGAGCTCACTTCATGGTGAGAATCTTTTTCTCTGCATCAGCTTATAATTTGCAAATTTAAAATCTTTTGAGGAAGTTTGAGTTTTTATTCGACCTCTAATTTCAGGTTGAATAAAGCATCTCCTGAGGATGTAGAATATCATAACTGCCAGCAGGAGCTCACAGCAGAATTGAACAAACAGTTTCAAATTGTGGAACGTGTCATTGGTAATGAAATATATTTGCTGTTAGTGCTGCAGATATTCATACAGTTCTATTAAGATGTACTAAAACATTTTATTATCAACAGCAACAAAAACAGGAAGAACACCAGGATCCTCTGACTTTCCCTGTGAGTCCCTCTTAATTTTAACTGTCTTGTGCGTGTTTCTAATAAGTATGAAGTGTTCTTACTACTTTGTAATGTTTTGTTTTGTTGTTTTGTTTAAACAGCTCACAGTCACAAAACCCCTTCTTCCAATGAGCCAGAGTATCTATGTAAGTGGATGGGGTTACCATATTCAGAGTGTAGCTGGGAAGATGGAGCTTTGGTTAGAAAGAAGTTTCAGCGCTGCATAGACAGCTTCCTGAATCGGAACTCAAGCAAAACTGTTCCTTCTAAAGACTGCAAGGTAAAATCTCTCAACTTTCCTTTTGTTAAAAATCAGTGTATTAAATTCTTAACCTGACACAGTAAAGTGTTTCTGCTCATAACTGAAGAAATGTCTTTCCAATCATTATTTTAGGTGTTAAAGCAAAGGCCAAGGTTTGTGGCTCTGAAGAAACAACCTTCATACATTGGGGATGAGAATCTTCAGCTAAGAGATTATCAGTTGGATGGGTTAAACTGGCTGGCTCACTCCTGGTGCAGGTACTAAATTATCCAGTCAAACAACTTGTGGTGTTGAAATTACATTGTAAACTATATTACATCAGAAAGTAACCCCCCCTTACCTCCTTTCTCAGGTGTAATAGTGTCATTCTTGCTGATGAAATGGGACTGGGAAAAACCATCCAGACCATCTCCTTCCTGTCCTACGTTTTCCACCAGCATCAGCTGTACGGACCCTTCTTATTGGTCGTTCCACTGTCCACGCTTACCTCTTGGCAGAGAGAGTTTGACACTTGGGCTCCAGATATGAATGTGGTTGTCTACCTTGGTGATGTCATGAGCAGGAAAACAGTAAGTTAGATTTATATGCTGTTTTTTTCCTCCTCCTTATTTTATTTTTAATATTGATCTGTCCTAGTGATGGAGAACTTGAATCCCTGGCCCTGTCTGTACTGTAGGCCTGTGCATCTCCTGATCTGAAAGGCAGTGTTGGGGAGTGGGGGTGTAGCAGGATGTGGACATTCTTGTTCATTAAGGGTTTCTGGGTGGTAATGCTGTCCTTGGTGGTGGAGATGTAGTCCAGTACAGAGGAAGTGCAGAAGGAGTGAGGGGTAGCCAGAGTGACAGACATATTCCTGTCTGTGTGTTTTGAATCAATCCTGCAGCACAGTCTCTCCCCTCTGGCCACACTTTCATTGTCCACATTAGGCCAATGAGGACAACCACACAACCACACAAACTTTTCTCATGTACCAGGGATTTTGAAAAACCTTGGCTGCCACCAAAACCCAGGGAAAAACTTTACCAGGGTAAAAGAATTACCTACACCCAACTAGGGACTTTTAAGATTACCAGGAACCTTGAAGGGGTGGGGCTGTGTGCAGAAGGAAGCTATTTTGTGGAAAAAAAATTTCTGCAGCTGTTTCACTGTTTTGAACTTGGCAACTTTGTCGCTATATAGCGAGTATTCAGAGCCCCCTAATGACTATTTGTAATCTTTTTCTGTTGTATTGGAGCTATTTGGAGACAATGACGTGAAAGCATGTATCGTTTTAAAGGTCTTTGCACAATGGACGGGACAAAAGTATGATTGATTTGGATGCGAATTATGACGCAGCCTCCCATGCACATTAAGCACTGGAAGAAACTAATCAATTATGAAGACTGGGGGAAAAACACATCACTGTACACTATAAGTGAAAATATTGGACACACCTTCTCATTTAATGGTTTTGCTTTATTTTCATGACTGTTTACATTCTAGATGCTCACTGAAGGCATCAAAACTATGAATGAACTCATATGGAACTATGGTGTAAACAAAAAAGTGTGAAATAACTTAAAACATGTTTTACATTTTAGATTATTCAAAATAGCCACCCTTTGCATTGATTATTGCTTAGCACAATCTTGGCATTCACTCGATAAGCTTCATGAGGTTGTCACCTGAAATGGTTGTGTCCAAACCTTTGACTGGTAGTATATGTCTGTAACCAGAGTGGATTTCATACACACATGCAGCTGCTGTTGTCTCTGGCTACTGCAGCTCAGAGCGATGTCAGTGAAAAACTATCTTGAAGCTTGATATACACTCCCACCATCTCACTGAGGAACCTTTGCCATCCCTCCTCCACACATCTTGTAATTGATTTATAGTTTATTCTTTTATTAACATGAAACAGGGTTTTGGGAAACAAACACAATCAAGCGATCTGCCATTATGTACAATGTTTTAACTGTATGTCATAAACAACACTCAAGAACGTTGAGGTGCGGTGGAAATGCAAACCATATAAATTACCAGGAATTATTTTACCCAGGTAAATAAGTTGATGGTAATAAAAGTTCCTGGAAATGTTGGTGGAAAAAGGGTTGTGGGTTTCAAAAGTTGGATAGGTTTTTACTTGACAGAGCGAATCAAAGAAAGGTGGTCTAACTGACCAATGTGGGGTAGGGATGTAGCTTTGTAGGTACCAGCTATGTTGGTGTAGATATGGTCCAGGGTCTCGTTCCCTCTAGTGTGGCAGACAATCGGGGGAGGACTGTCTTCAATTTGGAGTGGTTAAAGTCATTGTCACTGATTTGAGACAAAATAAACAGTTATTGTTAACAATAATGAAGACTATAACCATAATAATACAATGTAATATACAGCCATATATTCAGCCATATATTCAGCACTTAAAAATGTGTACCTTAAGGTGAAGGATTATTTTTTGTTGGCAGACTAGGTGACATATTTACAAACGGATTACATTAATTCAGTGTGCAGCTATGCAGACGGGTGACATTGGAGGTCCACTGGGCTGTGTCTGTGAGCAAGGGCGAGAAACCTGTGGTAAACACCTGTGAAGATGTGTGACATCATTTTGGCCTGTGAGATTCTTTACAGCTTAAGGACAAGAAATAAAGCACAGCCAGACTAGCCTCTCCCTACAGATCCCTGTCTACTACGGCCTCATCTGAGAGCCACACAGAGGAGACAGGATAGGACATTGTCAACACCATCGCTGTTGGCCGCAGCAGTGATTTCTCTCCATACTGTTGTTTTCTGACTTCCACACTTCACACATCACACTTTTCAGGCTGATCCACAGATTCACCTCATTATATGAAAATCCCAACGTTTGGATGCTTATTTTCAACTTCTGAAGCTTTTCTTCTCGGCCGTATTTCGCATCTCAGTGTCGGAAACTCGAAACCATGAATACATGGGACTAAGGTATTCAAATTACAGTAATTTTCAGTCGCTGCAATTATCAAAGGCTGATCAGGCGTAACAGGATTGGGTGGCATATTTCATGAGTCATACGTGATTCAGTAGAGCAAGTCGTCTTTCGACCCGAAGGTTGTTGGTTCGATTCCTGGCTTCACTAGTCTACATGCCGATGTGTCTTTGGCCTTAGCCCCACGTTGCTCCTGACAGCTTTGCCAGCAGCGTGTGGGTATAAAAGATGAGTGAAGTGAAATGCACTTGAGTGGTCATCAAGATTAGAAAAGTGCTATATAAATACAAACCATTTACCATTTATGTGAGGTGTACAGTGATATTTACACCTGAATCTGCACTAGTTTCTATGTAAGTTTGATAAATGAGAGCCAATGGGTCCATCCCGTTACACAAATTGTCTCTGCCAATTAGCCCTGCTGCTCTGTTTTGTGTAGGTGCAGTGTGTCCTGATTCTTGAAGTAGAGAGGGTGGATTTTCTTGGGCACACTTCAAATAGAGGGTCAAGAGATTCTTCTCAGTTCAGTTAAATCCAAGGAAACCAATGTTACCTTCAGAAAGCTAACATTAGCATTAAGAGCCAAGTGGAGGTGAATCGGGCTTGTCAAGGTTGCCAGCTCCAGTCCCAAGACAGGTCAATGGCTGAGGTGCTCCTGAGCAAGGTGCTCTGGGCTCAGATGTGTAATGCCCTCTGCTCCTGCTTGTGTGCTCACTAGTGGTGTGTAATAATTATTGGTTAGAAGCAGAAGTAAAATTTACTCTAAAAAAAAAAAAAAAAAAACTGGTCCACCCGTATCCCCAGGCATAGAAAATGTTTTCTGATGTCTATGTTATGCTGCAGACAAGCACTTTATGTCTCTTATTAAAAAGTGATACAGGAATGTAACAGCTGAAATCATTTTTTTTCTCAATACAGCTTGTTTAATATCTGGCAAAAGCATTTCACATCTGCTTATGCGATGACATCACTTTCTTGTCCCATTTTGCAGGGCTAGATTTTAACTACCTCTCATTCTAACTCAGTTCCAAAGGGTCTGGGTAAAATAAGATGTGTCAGCTTGAGAAGTGTCATCTTAAGCATATTTCTGGCCTTATTATATTCCAGCACGCCTTGAGTGACACATATAATGACTGATATTAAAATGGATGGTTAACTCTACTTTATACTAATTTTGGTTTGTGCAGAGTTGGTAACATAACTTGCTTCTGTTTTGTTTAGATCCGTGACTATGAGTGGGTGAACCATCAAACTAAAAGAATTCGTTTCAATGCACTATTAACCACTTATGAGATTTTACTTAAAGATAAGGTAGGTGAAAATGATTATTTCTTTCTTAATGAGTCTGTGTACTGTATATTTTTATTATAATCTTCATGAAGAAAATTAATAGTTAATAATTCCTCATTTGTCTCCATCCAGGGTGTCCTTGGAAACATTAACTGGGCCTTCTTGGGTGTAGATGAAGCTCACAGGCTGAAGAATGATGACTCCCTGCTGTACAAAACATTAATGGAGTTCAGGTCCAACCACAGACTCCTTATTACTGGTACTCCACTGCAGAACTCCCTCAAAGAGCTCTGGTCTCTGTTGCATTTCCTCATGCCTGATAAGTATGTCCTGGTTTAGTTGTTAGGATATGACAAGAAGAAGAAAAGCATCAGTTTTAATGGAGTGATATGTCATGTTTCCTGCAGGTTTGACTCCTGGGAGGATTTTGAGGATGAACACGGGAAAGGGAGGGACAATGGTTATCAGAGTCTTCACAAAGTCCTTGAACCGTTTCTTCTCCGACGTGTTAAGAAAGATGTGGAAAAATCTCTGCCTGCCAAGGTGGAACAAATCCTCCGCGTAGACATGACTGCACAGCAGAAACAATTTTATAAGTATGAGCTTATTTCTGTTTTTTAATAACGATTTAACAGTTGGCAACTTTTTTTTTAAACAAGCCACTCAGTGGCTGAATTTCTTCTGTCTGTTACTTTAATTTGTTCCGAAACATTTTCAGGTGGATTTTAACACGGAATTACAAAGCTCTTGCCAAAGGCACTCGAGGCAGCTCTTCCGGCTTCCTGAATATTGTTATGGAGCTGAAAAAATGTTGCAACCACAGTTTCCTCATTAAACATCCTGAAGAGGGAGACAGTGAAACACAACTGGAACACCTGCAGGTGAGTCTCACTATGAAGCTGCTTTAGCTCCAATCATCACCTCAGGCTGACTCTGTAAAGGAAACAAATTAGGACATAGGGGAATACTATGCAACTTTTTATTTCAAAATGACGCTCTGCACTTGAAACTCTATCCCTGACTTGTTTCAACAGGATTAGTGTGTGAAAATTAATAATTGTTGCACGTTTGCTTCAGCATCAGCAAGTCCAGCGGATGCTACATACAAGAAAACAGTAGTTCCAGCATATAGGTCCATGCTTCTTAATCTTTGACTGACCTCTTACAGAGTCTAGTGAGAGGCAGTGGGAAGCTGGTCCTGCTAGACAAACTCTTGACCAGACTTAGAGAAAGAGGCAGCCGAGTCCTCATTTTCTCCCAGATGGTCAGGATGTTGGACATTCTGGCTGAATACCTGGCCAACAAGCGCTACACATTCCAGGTATGTTTTGCACTTTTTTAAAGATTTCACGCAGCAATGTGTCGAGGCAACGTCCAGTTCCTCATTGTTTCATTACTGTAAAGTGATGCTATGGCTTAAATGAACACCTAAACAACCCCCCCCCCCCAAAAAAAAGACAAAGTAACAGCTATTATAAAAATTATATACAATCATAAGTACAGTTTGTATTTATGATTCCCTACTTGAGATGAAGTTTTCAGCTGAGTCCCACTTTGTATTGCCCAACATTTATATAACAATTTACTTCGAAGTGACTGCTACAAACTTGGCAGGGAGGCTTGGCAGGGATATTACCATCAAAAATGAAAGATATCCACTCTGCTCATATTTCTTCATTAGAAGGGAGTCTATGAAGCGTCTGGTGTTGTTTTTGACAACCAGCAACAGAGCAACAATGAACTGAACCTTTCTTCTGAGACTTCTGAGGCTCTCAACAGATACAATAGTTGTAATGGCGGAAGCGATTCAGCTTCTTCTTCAGGTTGAATGTCCACGCCCACAACTGGGAGTAGCTGTTGGGGGAGGGTTCAGTGCACAGCAAATGTGCTAGTCATGTAACAAAACTCGACTTTTCAAAACCGCTTGCTCGAGCTCGAGCTAAACAGTGAAGCCATTCTTGCTCAGAAGTGGTTGAAGTGTTTGTGAAACTTTAGTGATGTTTAGATATGGGAAGTACACTGGGACACATCAAAAAACAGAAATTTGATTTTTCAGTGAATGTCCTCAAGAGAGTGTAATAATTTTACTACATTTTGAACAAGAAACAAAATAACTAGCACAACTGCCATCTATAGCCTGACTCTTCTTGCCTTCCTTGATGCAAATTTATCAGTTACATCATGAAATCTGCACAGCAACTGTATGATTGATACTGATGATGGCCAGACTAGTAAGGCATTTCTGTGAATGGTTGACCTGAGGTAGGTTTTGATGAGCTTCGGCTTTGAAAAGCTCCTCTTTGCTTCAGCAACAGTGACTGTAAGAGTGAGACCAATTCTTAAAACAGTCCATACATTTGGAAATATTTCAGAGAGCTCCCTTTCTTGGACCAACGTCAGCAGCTCAAGCAAGGACATGGTCTTTGATGGCAAGTCAGGCAAGTTCTTCAGCTCCTGTACAAGCGCTCTGCCATCCAAGTCAGATTGTCCTTTGTGCAGTGTAGTACTAAAGGTCAAACATTGTTTTGTCAGCTCTCAAAACTTCTCTCCCACCTTTTCCATTGTGGAAAATCTTTCCTGAATGGCTGATGTTGCAGCATCAACGACTGCATTGAGAATTGTCACCTCCAGTTTCTTCAGAGCATCAGTCAAGGGCTCATCAATTGCTTCATAGGAGAAGTGCCGCTTTGTGGACCTCAGCCAGTTTTGTTTTAAGACAGCCTCCATTTGTTCACAGATATCTGTGGCTGAAAGCCTCTTGCCCTGTAATTGCGGAGACCTCTCTCGGTTTTGTTGAGGAGATTGACCACAACATCAACATGCATGCTAGGAGACCGCATCTGCTTGCTCACATGTTGTATCTGACACAACAGGTCATGCCACACCACTGAACAAATGGTGAAGTGGTATGACCCCCACCTCCTCTGACAGTGATTGAGCCTCAGTCTATTACAGGGTCTTTGGTGTGGTCCCTCACCTCGATCAGTGCCTTTCTCACTGCAGCTGCCTGATATCTCAGGTGCTCCACACTCTTGACCTTGCTCTCCCACCTTTTATCAGACCACATATTCAAGTGATGTCCACATGTTTTTTTCAGAGTGACCCATCGCTGTGTGGGCAGAAAACAAGTTGTAAAGCTTGTGCAAGGTGCCAAAGTAACTTGTGGAATCAATAGATACCTTAGCAGCATTGGCCACACCCTTGTTTTTTTTCCCCCTTGTGTTGGCCCCATTGTCATATGACTGTCCTCTGCAGTCCTTAAAAGGAAATTTTAGCTCCTTTAGTCTCTTTAGAATCAGGGATGCCAAATGTTGACCAGTGCACTCCTCTGCCTCCGAAACCCCCACATAATGTTCCTTTATGTGTGGCTGCTCCTCCAGTGACACAACCCGAATTACAACTGACAACTGTTCAGTGTGGCTGATATCTGGAGTGCAGTCATGAATTATTGAAAAGACTTTGACTGCTTGATGTCGCTCACCATTGCCGAAATGATGTTGCTGCTCAACAAATCAATGAGTTCGTCTTGTATGTGGTGGTGGACGTAGCTAGTGTAATTGGAGGTCCCTTTTTGGACACGGTTAAAGTGCTCTTGCATTATGGGATCAAATTGTGCCATCAGTTCATCATCATTAAGAAAATTGCCATTTGATGGTGAGAACAATTTTTCTGTATGCCCCCTTAGTGCCAAATTCTACCAGAGATTGCACAATAGCAATGAGACATATTGGCACCGCTCTCCATCTTAACCTCTCGGCCTCCAGAAGTGCCATTTCCTGCTTGTCAATGGTCTCCCGCTTTCTTATGCTCACTGCCAACTCTTTCCACATTTTTTTCACACAGTTCTGAACTGCTATCATGTGACGTGAGCAATGAGCTTGCATGCTTCCAGTCTGTCAGTTCTAAACTTGTTAAATTTTACTCTTGGAAAATAATGTACAACAGAAAGAGAAAAGGCTGTTGTTTTTTGAGGAATACACCAACCAACTTCTGGTTATATTTTCCCCACTGACCAATGACTTCCTTAAGTATTGATGGTAGAAACGTCTTCTATCAGAGGGCGGACGGCGCTCCAAAATATTTAAGATGTGCCCCTGCATTTGCAAAAAAATTCACTATATTATTATGACTGAAATGTGTTTTATGTGGAAGGAATTTGTGATGTGATTGACATTATCCTACTTTATCCTACTACTAATTTATCCTACTAATTGAGCACGATTATATGAATCCCCACCCCCCTTCTTCCCACAAACTCTGAGACTCTCTCAGCAGCAGCAGACGCACCTTGATAAAACAGAACCGAGGGTGCCCACTCCCCACACGGCAGCATGACATCATTGACTTGATATGTAAATGAGCAATAGAAAAACCGGATGAGATGAATACAAACAAATGAAGAATTATATATGTATATTTTTTCCGGGCACTCGTGCTGTCCCTCCACAAATACTGCCCTGGGCGGCTGCCCAAACTGCCCACATGAGAAATAGCCCCTGCACTTGTATTAACAAGGCTCCGTCTGCTTCAAACTGCTCATCAGTCAACATATACGCCAAAACAACATCTTAATGATGCATTTTGTCAGTATAATGACCATCTCAAACCGTTCCTGCCACAGAACCTCTGTTGGGTCATGGTCAACAAAACAGTGGGATTTGATAGTGTGTTTCAGTTTGCACTGACCAAAGAGTATGCTTGCAGCTAAATGAAAGCACACTGTGTAAAAGAAGCTGAAAGTTAACAATTTTGAGAGAAAGTAAAAAGATGTTCTCGTGCTGTTTCTTTTGGTGTTTGTTCTGTTTACCTTGCTTGTCTTTGATCTGCCCTCTCTGTTTATTACTAATTGGTATAAGTAAATTCTTACACCTCCTGTGTTTTTAAAGTGAAGGGGATTTTGGGGTGGTCATGTTGGGTGGGTGTGAGTCCAGTGAGGATCAGATGTCAGTGTTGATGAACACATACTCAGCCAGGCAAAGAGTACATGTGGTTATTTTTATCAATTTTTTTTCCCAACTGAAGACAAGCTGGGCTCCCGCAAGTCACTCTCCTGAGGTAGATTTTGCTGACGTAGTGCTGTGATCAACCTTAGCATATAAACAGAATACAATGGCATTTAAATCAGAGTGGTGCCAAATTGATGACAGAAAGACGCTCAGGAAATCTTTTAAATGTTAAATCCGTCTGTTCACCTCTCTCCTCAGCGACTGGATGGTTCCATAAAGGGAGAAATCAGAAAGCAAGCACTTGACCATTTTAATGCAGAAGGCTCAGAGGTATGTATTATAATTAGTTAATGCTACTAAGTGGTACTAACAGATATTGCAAGTCTGCACATTTGATCTTCAGTTTCCCCAAAATAAAATATGTTCACAATTACTATTTGTCCACAATTACTAATATCTTCAAGTGCATTTTCACACTTTTCTACAGAGAATTGCACAACACATAGTTCATTGCAGTGCATTATTGTATTTGTGGCAGTTGCTTTGAGGAACTTAAGAAATGTGGTATGATTTGATACATTTTTTTTGTTAACTCTAAAAATTATTTTGCTTCCATTGGCAGCTCTGTTCAAGAGACTGTTCAAGCTATCTTTGTCCAGACAAGTTTTTAAGCTCTATATCCATAGTAATCTGCATCCATACGAGCACACCTGTAATTTTTAAAGGAAGCTGATTCTTTGTTTGCTTAGTTTCAGAATGGTTCTACCCATGAGAAACAGCAATGGAGAAAAGTGTGGACCTCTTATATAGTCTGATGACAATGTAAATTTGAAACTGAAAGTGTTAATGGAGCTTTTCATTCACAATCCGGGTAACTACAACATTGTTCACGAGATTTACAGGGTTTTCAATTTTGACCACCCAGACTTAGCCAGCCGAGTCTGTGATTTGATTTCACCCTGGCAAGGATGCCACTTCCACCAACTTCGGAATCTCCTCAGGGTTAATTTTATTGTTGAACCAATACAGTTCTCTGTCAATCCAAAATGTCAATAAACCTCAAACCTGAATATTTAACAAAGGAAAAGTGAATTATGGCTTTTTCATGAGAACATCTATGTGTGCACAATTATTAGGCAACTATTAGTGTACAGAATTATTATGCAACTAAATAAAACACTAAAATCTTCCCATGAAACTTGTTTTCATTAATTGGAGCAAGAATAACAAATAAACAACTCAACACAACAAAAATATTCAATGACCAATCTAGCCACTGTCAACTGTCTTCCATCCATGTCAGTTTCTTGATCTGTTGATGATAAACGTTTCATACAGCCGCAACCACAGCCTCCCAGATGCTGTTCAAAGAGGTGTACTGACTTCCCTCACTGTAAATATCACATTTAAGAAGGGCCCACAAGTTCTCAATAATGTTTAGGCCAGGTGAGGAAGGGGGTCATGTCATTATTTTTTCATCTCTACGGCCCCTGGCTAGCCATGCATGCAATGGAGTACTGCATGTGATATATAAGATCCATCAGTCAAGAGTCACTCTCATGTCATTTGTCCATAAAACCTTGCAATTTTTTCTTCAGATGTATTTTAGCCCAGTCTTGACATTTCAACTTATGGGTTTTGTTCAGTGGTGGTCATGTTTCAGCCGTCCTTACTCTGGCCATGTCTCTGAGCACTGAACACCTTGTACTTCTGGACACTTCAGCTAGGTTGGAATATGGCGGCACTGGAGCTCAATGGAGGGTTTCTGGTAGCGGTTAATTTGCGTCATTTTTTTCTCCACGTTTCTTGCTACTCTGTTGACTATTTTCAGATAAATGCCTCTGTGGTGATCATACCTCGATATCTTAGTTACTTCAAGAGTGCTGCATTCCTCTGAAAAGTTATTTTTCAATTTTTGAATTTTCATAGTCTGTTAAAGCTCTCTTTTGGCCCATTTTACCTGAGGTAAAGGAGCTGCCTAATAATTATTCCCACCTTGATCTAGGGTGTTTAGGCCACACCTTTCTGCATTACACAAATGCACATCACCTGATAATGTTTAAATCCAATTAGCATTCAGGTTCATATAGCTTGGAATTTGAAAATATGCATTAAAATGACAATGAATAAATACTAAATTGCCTAATAATTGTGCGTTCAATGTAGAGGTAGGTTTAATGCAATGATGACAGAGAAGTGATGTCTGGCATCTTTTGTGTACATCGAACATGGCGGCTGCCGAAGAGCAGCATTCTTTTGTGATTCAGCTGTTGCTTTCATTTTAAGTAACTTGCTCCACAGAGCTCCCCCGGGCAAAATTAGACTTCATTAATAGCTTACCATTGCTCCTAGTAAACTACAACAAGCACGTTGACTCATTTTCTGTGCTTGATCTGTTTGTCATGCCTCTTGGAAGTGGAAGGTGATTAACCATTTTCCAGACCCATAATCAATTGAGACTAAAACACAGCCCCCACAATTTCAACTAAAATGGAGCGGCCAGCTTTTTGATACTTTTCAGTTTTTGGAGCAATAACATATTGGGGTATTGTGGACCACATGCTTTTACAAAGCAGTGTTTGTGTTTTTAAGTGAAATGGAGTTGTATGGTTATAGTATGGTTGGGGTAAGACAGTCGCACTTTTCACAACACATTACCATAAATGTACAGCATGTCACTTCAGTCATATTCTACAAATCATGATGGTTCCTCTGTTTTGTAGGACTTTTGCTTCCTTTTGTCCACCAGAGCTGGAGGTTTAGGGATTAACCTGGCCTCAGCTGACACTGTAGTCATCTTTGACTCTGACTGGAACCCTCAAAACGACCTGCAGGCACAAGCCAGAGCTCATAGGATTGGCCAGAAAAAACAGGTGAGCTATGGCTCATGTCCTTGTTAGTTAGTCATTATCCAAACCCCAGTTCTACTTAAGTTCAGATATTGTGTAAAACATGAATAAAAACCGAATACAATGATTTTCAAATTATATTCAAAATAATACACTTTGAAGACAGGAAATGTAATGTTTAAACTGGCAAACTTTGTTTTTTTTTTTTGTTTTGCAAATATTCACTCAACACATGTTTGGAACAGTCTAGTACAATACTACAAATCTACAGTGTTGTAACACATGCAGAATGTGTCTCACCACTGTCTTGCTGAAATAAGCAGGGATATCCCTAAAAAATGATATCGCTTGGATAGCAGCTGTCCATGTACCTTTGTACCTTTCAGCATTAATGGTGCCTTTCAGTATTAATGGTGTCTTCAAAGATTTGCAAGTTACATGGGCACTAACACCCCCATACCATCACAGATGCTGACTTTTGAACTTTGAGCTGATAAAAGCCTGAATGGTCCTTTTTCCTCTTAAGCCTGGAGCACACAATGTTCAAAAACCAATTTGAAATGTGGGCTCGGCACACCGCAGCACAGTTTTCCACTTTACATTACTCCATCTTAGATGAGCTTGGGCCCAGAAAAGCCACCAGGGTTTCTGGGTGTTTTTGATATATGACTTTCACTTTGCATGGTAGAGTTTTAACTTGTAGATGTAGCGACAAACAAGGTCATGGGCATTCAATGTTAGTTTTTGGCCTTGCTGCTTACGTGCAGATATTTCTTTGATTCTCTGAATCTGCTGATGATACTATGGTATCATGTACATGATGATGGAATCCCTACATTTCTTGCAATTGTACACTGAGAAACGTTGTTCTTATACTGTTGGACTACTTGCTCATGCAGTTGTTCACAAAATGATGAACCTTGCCCCATCTTTGCTTGTGAACAACCGAGTCTTTTGGGTATGCTTCTTTTATACCCCATCATGACACTCACCTGTTTACTTATGAAATTCCAAACAGGTGGTGTTGGAGCTTTCCCTGTCTTTTGTTGCTCCTTTCAGAACTTTTTTGGAATGTGTTACAGGCATCAAATTCAAAATGAGTGAATATTTGCAAAAAATAAATAAAGTTAATTTTCAGTTTGAACATTAAATAGTTTGTCTTTGAAGTGTATTCAATTGAATATAGATTGAAAAGGATTTGCAAATAATTGTATTCTGTTTTTTTATTTATGTTTTAGAGAACATTTGAACATCAATGGAATTGGGGTATGTAGATTTGCTGCCTAATTAGTGAGATTTACTGGTCCAATTTCATTTTGTCAATAGGTAAATATATATCGGCTGGTCACCAAAGGCACAGTGGAGGAGGACATTATTGAGAGGGCAAAGAAGAAAATGGTTTTGGACCATCTTGTCATTCAGAGAATGGACACCACTGGTAGAACTGTACTGGACAGCAACTCAGGGAACACTAAGTAAGAAGTGAAAAATATATATCCATTTATTAATATTGTGTAATGTCTATAATGATAATAAAGCTCCTTGTGTTCAGTGTTGCTTAATTTTTTTTCACAGTTCAAACCCATTCAACAAAGAAGAGCTGACTGCTATTCTGAAGTTTGGTGCAGAGGATCTTTTCAAAGAGGCAGAGGGAGAGGAATCTGAACCGCAGGTAAGAGTTGTCACTGTGCTTTTGTACTTGTGGAGTGAGAACTGTCAACTGTGGATTAAGAACTTCTAACAGGGGAGGGCAGTATTGCACCTCTTAGTGTACAGAGTGCCAGAAATTATTAGAAGCATAATGTCTATTTTGTTTCTGTAGGAAATGGATATTGATGAGATCCTGAGGTTGGCTGAAACCAGAGAAAGTGACCAGGGCTCAAGTGCAACGGATGAACTTCTTTCTCAGTTTAAGGTTGGTACACATTCACTTATCCGTAAAATTAGAGTTCAGTATCTAAAGATCTAATCAGACCTAAAATTGTTGTCACTCTGTGTGTCTCTGAAGGTGGCTAACTTCTCCAGCATGGAAGAGAGCAATCCAGAGTTTGAGGAGAAACACACTCAGGAATGGGATGAAATCATTCCTCAGGAGCAGCGACGCAAAATTGAGGAGGAGGAGAAGCAGCGGGAGATGGAGGATATCTTTATGCTTCCTAGAAGCAGGAGCTCCAACAAGAGGGTAAGAGGAGAATTAACAGACTGATGTGGGACTAAACACTAACTATGTCCTGCTAACTGGAGACTTAGTGTAGGTTGTTGTGCCTTTCAGGCTCAGGCCAATGATAGCGATAGTGATGTAGGCTCCAAGCTGAAGAACCACTCCTCAGGCTCTGAGAGTGAGACGGACGACAGTGACGATGATAAGAAGCCAAAGAGGAGGGGCAGACCTCGAGCTCGCAAAAACAATGTGGAGGGCTTTACTGATGCTGAAATTCGGAGGTGAAGTTTTCTGTTGTCAATTTTCTGTTTTATTTAAGCACTGTTGCATGTGTTATCACTTCATGATCATATTTAATAATGTGTTGTTGTGATCAGCAGATTTGTCAAGGCATACAAGAAATTTGGGTCTCCACTTGAAAGGTAGGAATATCGTAAAATATATTTTACAGTATTCATATATATTTCTTAAATCATTTGTAGTGCTGGGTGGCATAATGGTTTATACTGAAAACTGTGTCTCTCTCTCCCACTGGAGCACTCACTCATACATAATAAAATACTGTTGAAATTTTTGCCAATTATGCTAGGACTGCAGCTATCAAATATTTTGGTAATCAAGTATTCTATCGAATATTCCATCGATTCATCGAGTAATCAGATAAAACATACTTTTATCCTATTCCTCCTATTACTTTCGCTTTGCTGCGTTTGCTCATTTTCGCTGTATTCACTGTTTTCGGTCCGAGCGTCTGCCATTCTGTAAGCTAAACTGTCCACACACGTTCCCCAAAGCCCGCTTCCGTCTTCTTCCGCTTTGTAGGGGACGCATAGCCTGTGACGTAAGCACGTTGTATCACACTAAATATAATCCGTGCAAAACGTGAGCTTTAAATTTAATTAAACGAGGCTTTGAGGCAGAGGAAATTCCTCAATCATTTTTTGTAATCGAGTTACTCAGGGAATCGAATTCAATCAGTCAATTGGTCATTCTGTCTTCAGGTTAGAAGCAATTGCCCGAGATTCTGAGCTGGTGGACAAATCCATAGCAGACCTGAAGAGACTTGGGGAACTGATTCACAGCAGCTGTGTGACTGCAGTGCAGGAGCATGAGGAACACCTCAAAGAGAACCCTGTTGAAGGTTCATTGATGTTACTTGTTGACTGCAATTCTTAGATTTTTGTACTTTTCTAGGCCCAAAAAAATGACATGTCGTTATTTCAGCCAAAGGTCCCGGGAAACGAAGAGGAATCAACATCAAGATCTCAGGAGTGCAGGTCAACGCAAAGTCCATCATCCAGCATGAGGAAGAATTTGAGCCTCTGCACAAAGCAGTGCCCTCCAACCCCTCTGAGAGAACTAAGTAAGATACTACTTTAGAGTGTTGATTACATGCTTAGAAAAAAGTTGTATTGTAGAATAAATCTGTTGATGCTCGGTTTCCCACAGGTTCAGGTTGACATGCAGGGTGAAGGTGGCTCACTTTGATGTGGATTGGGATCTTGAGGATGACATTCAGCTGTTGCTTGGCATCTATGAGCATGGCTTTGGCAACTGGGATCTGATTAAGACAGACCTTGACCTAAAACTGTCCGAGAAGGTAAATATTTAAAGTCTTAACACAGTGATGGAAATAGAAGAAAAAATATTAAAACACAGTCAGATTCTCAGAGTACAATACCTTGTAGCAGAACTTGCTTGTTGAGCAATAAAAGCTGAAAATATTGTATATTGTTAATTAATTCAGTTCGGACTAAATTGTGAATGCAGTTGGATTTTTCTATTTGTGTTCTACAGTACATCTGTAAATCTGGTCCTTCTACCAAATGACAAATCAAACTTTAACTTCCCAATGTGCAGATTCTCCCAGATGACCCGAGCAAGAAGCCTCAGGCCAAACAGTTGCAGGCAAGAGCGGAGTATCTTCTCAAACTGCTGAAAAAAGAACAAGACAACACTGATGCATCTAAAACAGGGCAGGAGGTAGAGTATCACTTCAGTTCAGTTCAATTTTATTTGTATAGCGCCAAATCACAACATACATTATCTCAATGCTCTGTACATAGTAAGGCTTAAATCTTTACAATATTACAGAGAGAAAAGAAAACCCAACAGTTCACATAATGAGCAAACACTAGGCATCAGTGGAGAGAAAAAACTCCACTTTAACAGGAACCAGAACCAGAATCAGAGATGTGCGGTCATCTGCCTCGACCTGTTGGGGAGAAAGGAAAAATGGGGGGGCAAAAAGGGGGGGGAGAGAGAGGCAAAGAGAGATTCGAGATAGAGACAGAAGAGAGAGACCAGCAGCAGATATATAACAGCTGTATCAAGTTCAGATGTCATGATTATAGAACTTTAATATAATTTATACAAGCAGCAGCTGAAATTATACTGATATTAACTTTTAATCATAGCATAATGATAATGAATGTTAGTGATAATAATAATAGCATCAAAAACTCCTGCAGCCTGGATCCTGCAGCCTGCAAGATGAGGACAGAGAGAGAGAGAGGACAAGAAAGACACAGACTTGGGAGAGAGAGAACAAGGTTAATGACATGTAATAAAGTTTTATTCATACCCTGAGTATGGGTGAGTGTGGGAGTGAGTGTGAGTGCACAGCAGTCTAGGTCTATAGCAGCATAACTAAGAGATGATTCAGGTTTCCCTGAGCCAGATCTAACTATAAGCTTCATCAAAAAGGAAGGTTTTAAGTTTAACTTTAAATACAGAGACAGTGTCCGCCTCCCAAACTGACATTGGGAGCTGGTTCCAGCCTTCAGTTACCAGGCTCCGCCTCACATTCTACTCTTATGGACTCTGGGAACTACACTAAACTAAACCTGTGTTTTGGGACCACAGTGATCTGTTCCCCTGATATGGTAAAACTAGGTCTTTAAGGTATGATAGGGCCTGATCATTAAACAATTTATATTTAAGGAGGAGGATTTTAAATTGAATTTTAAACTGTACATGGAGCCTGTGTAGAAAAGATAACACTGGCGTGATGTGGTCTCTCCTATAGTTCCTGTCAGAACTTGTGCTGCAGCATTTTAAATGATTTTAACAGACAGTAACGAGTTGCATTTATCTAATCTTGATGTGACTAGTTTTTCAGCATCCTTTATGGATAAAATGTTTCTAATTTTCATAATGTTCCGCAGGCGGAAGAAGGCCGTTCTTGAAATGGGTTTTATGTGAGATATGTGTCCTGCTGTTAGTGATGATGTCAGTCATTCATGCTGTTTCCCACCATATCACGTTTGTCACCTGTCTACAAAACTCATGTCTTCTGTTCTTCAAAAGGTCAAAGTGAAAAAAAGAAAGCCCCGGACGAAAAAGGAGGCCAAGATGGCAAAGGACGAGCAGGGCAACAGCATCTCCTCTCCCCGTCTGTCTGACAACCCATCAGAGGAGGGTGAAGTCAAGGTTAGACATCAAACGACCAGTGCACTGCCACAGTTATACTTTGTCCTCAACACCAATATGGACTATGGGGAAACTGTATTTTATTTCTTATGCCTACGTGACATGAGAAATAAGAACACCTACTGTGTTTCAGGTGTGTTAAATCCACAACATTGCCTTTAAATGCAAGAGAGGAGGCCTAAACAGTCAATAAATGAATCAGGCACCAAATGATAAATCATCATGCAAAGCCCTAAACTCTGCCTTATTTGCTGAATATCAAAGTATTTGTACATTAGAACGTGCATTGTCTTTTGTTGTGTTTGAGCAGGATGATGGAAAGGAGAAGTCCCCAACAAAAAAGAGACAAAAGAAAAAGGATAACAAAGAAAACAAAGAAAGACAGGCAACATCTAAGAAGGAGGAGGGGGACAAAGAAAAGAAAGGCACCAAGGTCAGAAAAGAAAAGGTATTCAATAACAGTGTGATCCTTATGTATTGTTTTCACTTTTACATGGTTGTAAAAACTAACCCTCACTCTAAAATATGTTTATATTTTTCTAATGTATGTTACACATTAACATTATAATAACATTAGAATTCAACATGCAGCTAAACGCTTGAAAGTCAAGGTCTTCTACCTTTGTATCTAAAACCCTCAGAGTTATTATTTTATATGTCAATAACCCAGGTCTGCATTGCTTCTGTTCTTTCAGGCTAAAGGGGCCAAAGGGAAGAAAACTCAAGGTCCGGTTCACATTACAGCTGGCTCAGAGCCCATTCCCATTGAAGGAAAGGAGGATGACGAGCTTGATCAGGAAACTTTCAGTGTTGTGAGTTTTTGCTCTCATGCCACTTTCAGTTTGTGTGTGTATGTGTGTGAATTATTTAACATATGTGCGTGTGTGTTTTATAGTGTAAGGAGCGCATGAGGCCAGTGAAAAAGGCTCTGAAACAGCTGGATAAACCAGATGAGGGACTGTCTGACCAGGAGCAGCTCCAGCACACTCGCACATGCCTATTGAAAATTGGAGACCGAATCACAGAGTGCCTTAAAGTCTACAGCGACCCCGAACATATCAAGATATGGCGCAGGTTAGATGATTGCATATGATCTCTGTGAAGTGAATCATGATGCCAAAACAGTTTGAATTGACTAATTATTACTGACACTGTACATTTTTCGGGCAGAAACCTCTGGATTTTTGTGTCGAAGTTTACAGAATTTGGTGCGAGGAAGCTTCACAAGCTTTATAAAATGGCACAGAAGAAGCGATTGCATGAGGAAGAGGCAAGTCTTTCCTTACCACACATTTGTTTATTAAGATTTATGAGTTGATCTTTTGTTTAGGGTAAGTAACATGGAAATAATTCTGTTGTTTTACAGAAGGAGCAGAAGAAGAAGGATGATTCTGGAGGGAGGGTAAAATCTTTCAGGCCAGAACCCTCCGGTTCTAGTCGTGACTCCATGGGCACGCTGTCCTCCAAAGGTGCATCTCACCCATCTCAGCCGGGGCCCCATGGACACCACAGAGAGCCATACAATTCATCTAATAAACGGCACTTTGGCAATGATGGTACGTGAAAATACAAGTACATTTAACTTAAATAACAATATATACAGCATTGCATAAGAATCACTGTTAAACATCTTTCATTTCACATAAACATGAAATCTAAAAAAAATATTTCATGACAGATCGAGGAGACTGGCAGAGAGACCGCAAATACAATTATCCTGGCAACAGTAATCAGTCATGGCAGGGAGACCGACATCATCCGTATGACACGCATCGCTACAAGGATTCCTACGGTGATCGGCGTCCGCACGGAGACATGTATCGCAGCTCAAATAGTTACCGCAACAGCAGCTCTCCACGGAAAAGGCCATATGAGCAGTACAGCAACGACCGGGACCACCGAGGTCACCGACCCTACTATGATAGGTCAGGCTTATTCACACCTGCTCGCAGGATTGGGCTTTGTTGTTGTTGCTAATTGTTTAAAATAATTTAGCTACCGTTTAATGTTTCAGGCATCCTGACCCCAAAAGAAGGCGCCCTGATGAATTTCGTCCCAACTACCATCAAGGACGAGAAGGCCCTCTTCAGGACTTCAGGAGGATGCCAGAGCACAGGCCAGCTGGTCCAGCTGGATCAGATCACTACAGCAGGCCCTTTCACCCTGACAAACCTCCACTCTTAGACCCTCGCTCCCCACAGGCTCAGAAATCTCCACAAGACTCTCGCTCACCACTCGAGCGACCAGCAGAGATGAATACCGTGGCAGACCCAAATTGGAGCAACAGGAAAACATAAAACCCGCTATTGCTGGCTCACAAACTGATCTGGATCAAAGCCACATTCTGCTGCTGATAGACAAGTGGGGACTTGTCAGTCATAAGCTCACAGTTGGAAAGGGAATTAACACAAACCCTATATTCCAGCAGAACCAAACTCTGTAGCTCCACGTTACCTTCCTCCTCTCATCTTGACGATGATTAAATACTACTACAAGCAGTCCCATGGACTAAAATGTAAGGAGAGTTTAGGATACATAAACTGATGACTGATCTCAATCCTAAAAGTGCCTGAAGGTTTTGGCCTTTTTGAACAGTAAAAGAGTATGGGATTATTCCCAAAGGAACCATGACACGGACATTATTATTATTATTATTATTATTGTTATTATTATTAATATTTTGTGTTCAGCTTTAAGTCTTGCAAATTATGTCATGGAAGATTTCTGTACAAATGAATGTGTAAACATGATATCATCTGCACCTTTGAATTAAATTTGAATTTAATGTTTTTTCTTGGACATGTAGCTTAACCGATTATCACCATGTTGTTCAAGATGGCAGCCAGATGGTCCAGTTCTTTTTTTTTTTTAAAGGTTCAATGATCAGTCAAGCCAGTATGTTTCCTTGAAACATTCTACAGGTAGGAAAAGCAAGGTTTTAAGCAAATTCAAATGACTTGTGTACAAATAATCATTATTTCTTCATTTGTGTAAGTAAAAAAAATATCTTGCTTTGTTCACTTTAATCACTTTCCTCTCAATAGGCCCAATGAAATGAAAGAAGGCAGTATTTATTACAACTTATTGAAAGGTTCTTAACACTATGACTTAAATGATTGTCCTTTCAGTGTTATGATGCTAAGAAAGGTAATGCAGTGTTGTTTAATTCAATCATTTTCCACCCTTTTAACAAGTCACTTGTCAAAAATAACTTGCTAATACAAATTTCCTTTCACTGATGCTTGTGCTTGTTGGTTGTTAAAGTGTTGTCAGGAATTTGCTGATGACATTTGATGTTATTTTCCAAATCTGTGCCAAATCTGGCCCTTTTTTAAAAAAAATGTTTTTCCATTTGTGCCTTATTTATGTGTGTATTATAATTGTGTTTATTGGTTCATTATGGACAGCACTGGGCTCAAGAACAAGCAGGATGTAGTATTAAAATGATCGTTGCTCTACTATCCCTATTCCATAGGGTTGGGAAACTATATAAAATGTAAATTAAAAACAGAATCCAATTATGTGCAAATTTCTTAAACCCATATTTCATTCCCAAATGAACATAAATAACATACCACATGTTGAAACTGAGACATTTTACCATTTCATGAAAAATATTAGCTGATTTTGAATTTGATGGCAGCAATACATCTCATAAAAGTTGGACCAGAGTGATGTTTACTATTTTCTTTTAACGACTGTCTGGGAAGTGAGGAGACAAGTTTTTTGCTGGAGTTTTAGGAAAGGAATGTTGTCACATTCTTGTCTGTTGCAGGATTCTGTCTGCTCAACAGTCCTTGACCTTTGTTTCCAGATTTTTCGTTTCATGATGCACCAAATGTTTTCTATTGGTGAAAGGTCTGGACTGCAGGCAGGCCACTTCAGCACCTGGACTCTTCTCCTGTGGAGCCATGCTGTTGTGACGGATGCAGTGCGTGGTTTAACATTGTCTTGCTGAAATATTCAAGGTCTTCCCTGAAAGAGATGTTGTCTAGATGGGAATATATGTTGTTCTAAAACTTCTATGTACTTTTCAGCATTGATGGTGTCTTTCTAGATGTGTACGCTGCCCAACCCATAGGCAATAATGCAGCTCCATACCATCAGAGAAGTAGGCTTTTGAACTGTCCACTGATAACACATTGGATGGTCCCTCTCCTCTTTAATCCCCAGGACACGGTGTCCATGGTTTTCCAAAAAATTTCAGATTTTGATTCGTGTGACCACGGAACAGTTTTCCATTTTGCCTCAGACCATTTTAAATGAGCTTTGGTCCAGAGAAGACGACGGCATTTCTGGATCGTGTTCACAAATGGGGTTTTCTTTGCATGGTACAGCTTTAACTTGCATTTGTGGATTGCATGGTAAACTGTGTTCACACTGATTTCTGGAAGTGTTCCTGAGCCCGTGCTGTGATTTCCAGTAGAGAATCATGCCTATATTTATACAGTGCTGCCTCAGGGCCTGAAAATCATGAACATCCAGTTTTGACCTCAACCTTGCTCACAGATTCCTCCTGATTCCCTGAATCTTTTGACAATATTATACACTGTAGATGGTTGGATCTTTAAAGTCTTCGCAATTTTATGTTGAGGAACATTTTTCTTAAATTGTTCTACAATTTTTAGATGCAGTTTGTCACAGATTGGTGAACCTCTTGCTGTCTTTACATCAGAGAGGCTGAAATGCTCTTTTTATACCCGGCGATGTCACTGACCTGTTGCCAGTTAACCTAGTTGGTTGTCAAATGTTCATCCATTTGTTTTTGATTTGTGCCGTTTACTTTTCCAGCCTTTTGTTGCCTCTCTTCCAACATTTTTGAGATGTGTTGCTGCCATCAAATTTAAAATGCGCTTATATTTTTCATGAAATGGTAAATTGTCTGTTTCAACGTCTGATACGCTGTTCATGTTATACTTGGAATAAAATATTGGTTTATGAGATTTTCAAATCAATGCATTCTGTTTTTATTAACATGTTACACTGTGTCCCACCTTTTTTGGAACTGGGGTTATTTAAGAGTGAATCATATTTGCTGGTGAAGGGACCACATTTCCTGGTCATTTATAATGTGATTCTATATTTTAACTAAAAAAAAAAAAAAAGATGACAATGTGAAGAAAAAAATATGTTTTAAAATATATTATTTAAAAAAAAAAATAAATCACTAGTCCTGTGCTTGGGGCACTTGGGTGACCTGTTAAAGTGATCGGCCAGCACCTCTTCCATGTTCAGCAAGTTATAAGTTCCTTTATCCTTAAGAAACCTTAATTTATATTTGTGACAACACCACTCTTCATGAGAAATGTCATGTAAATTGACATATGTAATAAAATGTTATGCTAAGTGTCACTTTTCATAGTGCTGATTTTGTGTTGATTCTAGACCCATCAGTAGACAAAAATACAGAAACAAAGTTGGTGAGTGATTTATTTCCAAGTTGTTCGGATAGGGGAAAAAAAAACTGCAGGAGAGATCATTGCAATCCCAGAAGGGCAATACTACACAATAAAGATACTTATTACAAATAATAGTTTAAATCTTAAATTGCATAAAGTAGCTCAAAGTAAAATATAATTATGCATTCAACATTTAAGTACCTCCAATCATTTTCAGTCATTATCTCTACAACAGGGGCAGTTACACACTGCAAAAATGATAGAATGATTCAAAAAAAAAAAAAAAAAATGCTCTCACCAAGAGTAACAGACCACCAGACATCATCATTTAACAAGACATTTTCCTTTTATTCAATAAATAATTTACAATATAAACAGCTGGTGTGTGGCACCACATTTGCTTTACATACAAACACAGTTGTATTCCACATTTAGTGTTTTTTCAAACCAAAGAAAAACATAAAGTGCTTTAAACTCAAAAACACAAACACCCCAGAACATTTAGTTTTTCCCTTTCCTACCTTAAGGCAGGCAGCACTCAAGAGTCTTTTACTTCATTTGCAAACGTGTAAGCAAAAAGTGAGGGTGCCCAAGGATGCATGCTGTGTTTAACCTGTTCTGTGGTGTTCCAGCTTTTGCAAAAGAAAAAAAACAACAATAAAATAAAACACATTCACCAGAAACATCAGATGTACAAAAATTGGGGTGATAAATTCAAACACAATTTAAAACTCATCAATGTACAATCTTACATTACACATGTTGAACCATACATTACACAACATTGAATTTACAGTAATTTGTTTGTATGATTTTTTTCTGCACCAGTACATATTCCAAACAGCAGTAGTAAAGACCGCCTAATACTTCAGTGTAAATGATAAACGACGGTCAAACTGTGCTCCAGTAGCGACAGTATCTGTAGGGACACATTGGCGTTGCAAGTAAATGCAGAGACCTCTAGTATCACGGAGAATCACAAGAAAACACGAGATTGAAACGGTGAGATTACAAAAACAGAATCAAATTCTGCTTTTGCAGCGTAACCGTCACTTTCATGGGATCTACAAATTCACATGCAAAAACTAATTATAAAGCATTAAATACTGTATCTCCCTTGTGTGTCCTGTTAAAGAGTGAAAGATGAGACGTTGTAAGTGAGGAAAGGTTGGCACAAGGGCTTGTTCTTTCTTTGGCAGACTGAAGCCACAAAATCACATCTACAAACAAATGCTTATCATTTAGTCAGTAAAAACCACAGTCAGGTCACAGCACACTGGCCCAGCTATAAAACAGCTAATACTTTACAGCTAATAGTACAAACAGAATCTGCACCACTGTAACTTGAAATGAAAGGTTGGGTTCACCAATAAATGCTCACAGCGATGTGTCATAGATTGTGACATAGATCTACATTGTGTAAATGCTGTTGGTGCCTTTTGATTAAGTTTGCTCTTTCGCTTTATTTGTTCAAGCAACATTTATATTAAAGACAAAAATATGAATATGATGTGGAGATAAAGAGAGATTATTCTCGACTGGGTTATTCGACTTGGCTGATCAGAGTCCAGTCCTGAAATCATGGGCGCAACAAAGAAGTGGGACTAGTATTTCCCAATGGAGGTTTGCTATCTAATTTCTGGGAACTCCTGCAACCATAAACACACTAAACACACTAACACACTAAATTAACCACAGACACTGATTTCTGCATACACATTGTTCAAATGCACACACACACACGCACACATAACCTAACAATATGACCCATTAATCTCTACAGCAGACAACTGGAGACACTGCTCTGACATCCTTTTGGCTTGAGTGCTTCCTCCACTAGGCTCAAGCTTTTCCAAAGCTGGAAACTAATCAAACAGAGGACTGCTTCTGGCCTTAGGTTAACAAAAGCCCCTGTCAGGTCCTCTTGCTTCACCACATGAGCCACAGGGAGCTTCAGTGGCTCAGCACCAACGAGAGGAATCAGGGAGGGAGGATCAGCAAATTCCTCTTTCCGCAGAAGATCATCTCGTCTGGCTTCCCATAGGCATGCAGCCCCAGTGAGAATGTAGGATTTAATCCCAGGTGGATATCCTGAGCTCTGAGATAGCCGGGCTCCCTCACCACTGTGCTCTTCAAAGACCAGTCCTATGAACCAGTTCAACACATGTGATAACAGGTGGACTCCCCATGTCTTTAGACTGAAGTCAAGACACGACAATACAAACTATAATGAGACTAGTCACGTCAGTGGGGCCTGCGTGCAACACAGCGATGTTTCTCACTCACCGACAGACACGCACGGATATTTTATTGTGCAACACTCAAGTCCACAATAAGACAGTGAGGAGGTTGATGAGGAAGAGAGAAAGTACACATTTGCCTCTCTCTGCTGCATTGCCCAGAAAAGCATCCTTTTCAAAGAGGTGGTGGCGCTTGCTATTTGAATGAAGCATTTTTACATCCTCAAAGGCATAATAGGCTGCCATGGTGAAGTTGATGTCACCAGAGGAGAGGAGGTCAAATACGCAGGACTGAAAATACAGATCTTCCACTGGGAGTCGCTCTTTACACCTTGCCTTGGCAGACTGGTAGCTGAAGCCTTGTGCTCCGGTGCTGCTAACCCTGGTTCTGGCTGCGCTTTGAGGCTCCGCCACTCGAACCCTGAAGTTCCTGAAGTCAATGCGCTGGTTTGCAGGACAGCCGTGAAGACACAGGTACAAGTCCTGGTTATCACCATCCTCCACAGAGTTGACAACTTCCTCCGGCATCCGTACAGCAAATGTTAGGTAGTTGCCCACCTGCCGCACCACTATGGTTGTTCCAATGTATCTGGCTTGAATCTCCACATGCTGCCCAGGAACTTTCTCTACCACACGCAGGGTGTTTGCTCCATGGCGATCACCTCCGTTCTTTGAGCCGTCGGCAAATGCAGCAGGCAGCTCGCCTGTCTCTGCATGGTACGTTTTCTGGTCCACACATTCCTGGAAATTCTTAAAGATGATTGTCAGCTGCAGAAGGAAAGACAGAAGAGAAATATCAGTAAACCTGCTGGAATTTCTGCTTGCGCCATGTGTCCTCCACGCGGGTCACAATAAACCCTTATCTAGCTTGCATTTCCTCCACAGTGTGTGTGCTGGATTTCGGGATGGACGGTATATATCGAATATACTTAATGTATTATTTGGTAATATTGCGACCATCTGTCATATGAACATAATTATTAAGTTTTTTGCATTCGGTTCGCTTTGAGTCAGAATTGCCAACTTAGCAATTCTGTTGCTATATTTAGAGACCCCTCTAATGACTCTTATTCAAAAAAAGGGACTAGCAACAATTCTAAGCACTTCTGGAGACTGATGTGAAAGCACGTATTGTTCCTTTATGTGGATGGGAGGGAGCGTCCCACGATGTGGGACTTTAATTTACAGTTTTTAATTTTATTAATTTATTTAATTTGTTGTTGTCACTTTTATGTTACTACGGTCTACTGGAAAAAAACCTAATAGTCAGTGTGATGCATCATAGATGTCAATTTAACATTTGTACAGTGACATAGAGGAGATTTCAAAATATTGAGATAAATATCATGTATTGCAATATCTTCTAGAAATATTGCGATATTGGCTAAAGGCCATATTGCTGAGCCCTACCTGGACTGTGCTGGACTGCACAGCGTCAGCTACGAAAATATCATACCAGCACAACACAGAGTAGCCCGCCAAAGAACAGAAAGCAACAAAGTAAACAAAGTCTACAATTGCATGGAAGTGAAAATTATCTGTGTCTAATGGACTAAACTATTATATTGGTGCTTTTCTTGACATTTTACAATAGATAGACACAAATAGTTGCATGATGTAATGTACTAAACTTAACCACTTGGTGGAAATGGGGCTGTATAGAATCATAGGAAACCAGATTCAGAAAGCAAGGGCTTCTACTTCACGTTTGTGCAGTATGTGCCATCTACCCTATTTCAGTGTCACATTTCAGCATTGGCTCAACACAGGGGAGACCAAGGTAAACGCCCTCACATAACATGAGTCTGGTCCATGTAAAATTAGACCTCAGTTTGCAGACACAAAGACGATCTATTCATGGTGCTGAAAAACCTGTCTGTGAACCCCAGAACTATGCTCCAGGGAATGGCCTCCAGCCAAGACTTAGTAGCTAATTAAGTGAGTCTGGTCAGCACTGTGAGCTTGGTTTCATCAGGACACCAATGAGATGCTGTCAGAGCAGTGACACCAGCAGAGAGCAGAGACTCTAATGTCTGTGGCTTAGGACTGAGGATAGGACAAGTCTACAGGACTGCTGCTTCAGTTCGGACTTCATTCTCTTTATCCCCAGCCGACAATTCCCACCTGCATCAATTTTTGTTTTCTACAGCTGTTAGTGAAAAAAACTGTACCATTATCCCTGAATCTGAATGAAGGCTGAAATAACCAGACAGATTTATTTGCTGTAGCAAGAGCTATTTACCAACACAGAGTGTGGCAAATGCAGATCTATTACCAGAAAGCCATGTTTGCACAGGTGGGACTGGCACCCGCCTTGTTTTCCTTTTGTCCAGAATCAAGAGCTTTTATGAAAAAAAAAATGCTCTTATTTGCTCCCAAGAACAATATAAAAATGTCAATAGTTTAAAAGCTTTTTAGTGCATCATTAAGCAGCCCTGATTACTGCAAATTATACTTTACATACTGTATGTGATTAAGGACAAAGCCCTGTTAAAACTCACTCTTTAAATGCTTCAGTTACGCTACTCTGGAAAGACCACAAACACTGCTGTCAGAATTAGCCAAAACTGCGCCAACTCTGTGAATTAACTAAAACCAAAGTGCATGTTTTTTTCCTTCTGACCTAAAAGTCTTCTTCAAGTCTTATTAGGGACAGATGTCCAAACTAAACCATTGTACAATCAAAAAAAATACAACATAGAGGAATACATTACTGAAAAATGTTACAGTATAAATAGTCTGTATTTATATAGTGCTTTTCGAGTCTTGATGACCATTCAAAGCTGCTTTGAACTACAGTTTTGTCATTTACACCCATTCACTTACACATTCGTGCAGCACTTTTTACATCACCTTGAGTGGAACGTCCAGGTGATGTAAAAACGTGGAATATCAACTTTTCTGGTGGGGAAGGAACCTGAGCTGGTGCACGAGGTTGAGAGGTTCGGACTAGATATAGTCGGGCTCACCTCGACACACAACTTGGGTTCAGGAACCAGTCTCCACAAGAGGGGTTGGCCTGTACATTGGGGTTCACCCTGTTGGATGCCTTCAGATGGGGGGACAGGTCCTAACTGTTGTTTGGGCTTATGCACCAAACTGCAGCTCAGAGTACCCACCCTTTCTGGGGTCCCTGGAGGGGGTGCTGGAAAGTGCTCCTACTGGGGATTCCTTCGTTCTGATGGAAGACTTCAATGCTCACGTGGGCAATGACAGTGAGACCTGGAGGGGTGTGACTGGGAGGAACATGTCCCCCCCCCCAATCCGAACCCAAGTGCTTTGTTATTGGACTTCTGCGCTTGTGGATTGTCCATAACAAACACCATGTTCAAGCATAAGGGTATCCACATGCACATTTCACATCAGGATGCCCTCGGTCGCAGGTCGATGATCAACTTTGTAGTCTTGTATCATCGGCCTGCAACCATGTCTTGTGTCTCACTGATGGCCTATCGGTTCACATAACATATTGTGTCACTTCCTGTTTCCACTGGTGTTTACGCTGTGTATAGCCGCATGTCGTCATTCAATCGCTGGCTGTCTCGGTGGTGTCCAGAGAATAACATTACTTTCATAGATAACTGGCTTTCTTTCTGGGGAAAACCTGGTCTAATGAGGAGAGATGGTGTCCGTCCAACTTTGGATGGAGCCTCTCTCTTATCTAGAAACATAGCAAAGTTTCTTAGAACTCCAGCACCATGACAGTCCAGAGGTGAGACCAGACAGAGTTGCAGTCTTACACGCTCCTCTGTGCTTCTTTTCGAGCAGTCACCTCCTCAAAAGCCCATAGAGACTGTGTCTGTCCCCCGGCCGACAAAATTAAATAAATCAGCATTTAACAGGAGTTAGATAGTCCAATCAACACCAATAATAAAACAGAATCATACAATACCACTCTTAAATGTGGACTATTACACATAAGATCGCTCTCCTCAAAATCAGTCTTAATTAATGATCTAATCATTGATAATCATACTGATTTACTATGCCTAACATAGTAAAAATACTAACATATTTTTCTTCGTGTAACCATGTCTCACATGGTTACACAATCACCATCTGATTACCACCTGGTGGTGAGTTGGCTTCGATGGTGGGGGAGGATGCCAGTCAGGGGACATCTGGCGGAGTCTCCTGTCAGAAACAGTTTCAACTCCCACCTCCGGCACAGCTTTGAGCATGTTCCGAGGGAGACGGAAGACGTTGTTGTGCATTGTTGAGGCGACAACCCCGAAACCCGTTGGCGGACTCCGGCAGTTAGGGATGCCGTCAAGCTGAAGATAGAGTCCTATCGGGCCTTTTTGGCCTGTGGGACTCCAGAGGCAGCTGATAGGTACCGGCAGGCCAAGTGGAATGCGGCTTCGGCAGTTGCTGAGGCAAAAACTTGGATGTGAGAGGAGTTTAGTGAGACCATGGATCTGGTTGTTGTAGGGCTGTCTTGGCTGACACGCATCTGCAACATCAAGTGGACATCGAGGGCAGTGCCCTTGGATAGGCGGACTGGGGTTGTGGTCCCCCACTTGTGTTCTAACTACAGGGGAATCACACTCCTCAGCCTCCCTGGTAAGGTCTTTTCAGGGGTCCTGCAGAGGAGGGTCCGTTGGATAGTCAAATCTTAGATTTGAGCGAGGGAAGAATGGAGCAAGAAATTGACAGGTGGATTAGTGGCATCCGAAGTAATGCGGGCTCTACATCGGTCTGTCATGGTGAAGAAGGAGCTGAGCCGAGAGGCAAAGCTCTCGATTTACCGTTTGTACCCTCACCTATGGTCATGAGTTGTGGGTAATGACTGAAAGAATGAGATTGCGGATACAAGCGGCCGAAATAAGTTTCCTCCACAGGGTTTATGGGCTCTCCCTTAGAGATAGAGCGAGAAGCTCGGTCATCCGGGAGGGGCTCAGAGTAGAACCACTGCTCCTCAATATTGAGAGGAGCCAGATGAGGTGGCTAGGGCATCTGGTTAGGATGCCTCCTGGACGCCTCCCTGGTGAGGTATTCCTGGGCATGTCCCACTGGAAGGAGGTCCTGCGGATGACCCAGAACTTGCTGGAGAGACTATGAGGATTCCCCCAGAACGGCTAGACGAAGGGAAGTCTAGACTTATCTGCTTAAGCTACTACCCCCATGACCCAACTTTGGATAAGTGGCGGAAGATGGATGAATGGACTTACATCACACATCTTTCATACACTGCCATCAGGAGCAACTGGAGATGCTCAAGTGTAGACTAGCAAGTCTACTACACTTTACCGCTCACCCACCATCGCCGCAACAACATTTTATGGCTACACATAAGGCCGCAACAATTATCATTTACAAGATTAATTTTCATTTATTTTGCTGATTGATTAACCATTGTTAATTAACTGAATTAATTAGCATTTGATAATTAATTATAATTAATGAAATAGATTGATGTTTAAAACTATTAATTAGGTTTTTCAGCTTCTTAAAAATTAATATTTTTGTGGTTTATGGTTTAAGAAATCTGAAAACACAGATCAACACTTTTCAAAATTTTCTTGCATTTTTCTAGACCAAACAACTAATCATTTAATGGAGAAAATATTAAATAGATTAATCAATTATGAAAATAATAATTAGTTGCAGCCATTGATAGACAAACATACAATTTATAAGTCATCTCAAGATCTCAGCAGTTGTGCTGGGCTGCACTTCTTCATCTGTCATAGAGGAACTTGTCCAAACACAAACCAGAGGCCAGAGTCTGACAGAAAAGCAACTCCACTGCAACTCAGATGACATGACAGTTCCACCACATGAAAACCAGACTCACGCTCACAAAAACATGAACACCTTAAAGCAACACAGTCTAAGATTTCAACTTTCAAATAATCATAATAATAATCTCCAAGATGAGATTTGATGGCACATCAATTTTAAAACAGGGTGAATGTCACCTCTGTCAACGCCTGAGCAAGACTGCATTGCCTGCATTGGCACTATGGAACTTCTGGTTTCTGCTTCACAAAAAGAACAACTACAATTTTTTGTACTTGTTTTGCAGTAATTCAATGTCTGTACCTGAAGAAATCCTGCTTCACTTACGTTGTTTATTAGTACACTACCAGTCAAAAGTTTGGACACATCTTATTTTCTTCATTTTCATTGTAGATTCTCACTGAAGGCAACGTGTTTTATATATTAGATTCCTCAAAGTAGTCCCCCTTTGCTTTGTTGACAGCGCTGCAAACCCTTGGTCTTCTGTCAATGAGCTTCATGATGTAGTCACCTGAAATGGTTTTCACTTCACAGGTGTGCCTTGTCAAGGTTCATTTGTGGAATTTCTTGCCTTCTTAATGGGTTGGGACCATCAGTTGTGTTGTGCAGGAGTCAGGTTGGTACACAGCTGACAGCCCTATTGACAACTGTTAGAATTCATATTATGGCAACAACCAATCAGCTAAGAGAAACGGCAGTCCATCATTACTTTAAGAACTGAAGGTCAGTAAGTCTGGAAAATTGCAACTTTGAATGTGTCAAACATTTGGACACACCTTGCGTCCAAACTTTTGACTGGTAATGTAGATGCATGTTACTATTTCTAATTTCTCAGATTTCTAATCTGAATCTGCAACATATTTTACAGCAATTGTAACAAATACTATAGTTTTCCAACTGTAGGGGGACCCTGAGAGCAAATATATTTGTATTTTTCAAGATATTAGAAATGAAAATAATAATAATTTGTGTAGCTTGCATTTTCAACCCAGCATGTATAACCTATTGCTCATTGTATGCACATTGTTGATCACTTTGTTTTTACTATGAATAAGATGTGTGGGGACAAGATGACATATGCCGACTGATTGACACAATTGTTGCAGAATATTTTTGTTTGTTTACTGTAAGCTGATAATCCAGTACATACAATATTCATTATCAGTGCTGGTCTGATACTGGTCAAAATCATGATTAAAAAATGATTAAATCGAATAAAATCCAAAATCACATAAATGCTTCACTAAACACAGGCTGTACAGAGAGACGATGGACAATGGAGTGTGTGTTTACATTTTTTTACATAAAAAAAAAGAAAAGAAAAAAGGCTGTAAATTTTTCACAGTCCTTTACATCCTTGCCTGAGCACAAATTTGGTTCCTGCAGAGTCCAGACTCACTGCTTTTCTTTGACTAAAGAGATGGTTAATAGTTGCATAGACAAAACATGACACAAGATGCTCACCTTGCTTGTAGCTGTGGCCAAAGACCCTGGCACCACAGGAGTGTTGGTCACCTGGACAGACAGGTATTTGTTATGAATAAGTGGCCACGCCCCTTCCACCTTACATGTTTGGAAGTCATCTCTAAAAGTTCTGAGGTGCGGATCTCCAAAGAAGCCACAGTGGGTGTAGTTAGACAGCAAAGTATTGTGTGATAGACCGCGCTCATAGTGGCACACTTCTGGGCCATCAGAGCGTTCCTGGCTGTCGGGCAGGAGTGGAGAAGGTATAGGAGGAAGTGGGGTCCGGGCATGTGGTTGGGATGTCGGCCCCTCTTTGGAGCAGTTGTGTTGGCTCATCAGATCCTCGATGCCATGCTGGGCAGAGTGGTAGGCCAAGTCGCCTCTGCAGGTACGTGCAGTCCGGCGTACGCAGTTGTTGTATACTCGAAGCGCTGTGCAGAACTCCTCTTCCGGTCCAGAGTTTGATGTGGATGCCCAGAATTCTGAATTACACTTGAGGATTTTGCACTGCAGACTCACTGTCGGTGAAAAATATGACACTGGCTGTTAGAAATAAGTAGCACATACAAAGCCAAAATAGCCAAATCAAACAAAATAGCCATTATTATTTCACAAAAAGGGTGCAGTACCACCTTTTCACCTGAACCAGCAGAGGTAGATGCTGCACATCTGTTTCAGTCAGATTTCTCACTATTAAAATGAGTTTTTCCTCTCTACTGACAACAGTTCGGATCACCACCAAAATCTAATCATCTGTTCCTTGTCACATTACACACCTTTCCTTAAAAGTTCATCAAAATCTGTCCATAACTTTTTGAGTTATTTTGCTAACAGACAAACAGACAAAAACAAACCCTGGCAAAAACAGAACCTCTTTGTTGGAGGTAGTGAACTGCAGTACCATTAAATTGACACAAGGTGACAGAATATGCACATAAATTAATGTAGTGCTGCATGAGTGTCATGTGATCAGGCTTTGCAGCAAAAGCTTCAGCAATACTGATAAATAATTTTGGTAACAGATAGAAAAACCAACACTGGTGAAAACATAACCTCCTTGGCAGAGGTAAAAAGCTGTTTTATTATTTTTGCTACATTCTTAGTTTTTGTTTGTCATCCAAACATACAGTATACACACACACATATATATATTCTTAAAGTAATGATGGACGGTCATTTCTCTTTACTTAGCTGATTGGTTCTTGCCATAATATGAATTCTAACAGTTAACAAATAGTGCTGTCAGCTGTGAACCAACCTGACTTCTGCACAACACAACTGATGGTCCCAACCACATTAATAAGGCAAGAAATTCCACAAATGAGCCTTGACAAGGCACACCTGTGAAGTGAAAACCATTTCAGGTGACTACATCATGAAGCTCATTGACAGAAGGCCAAGGGTTTGCAGCGCTGTCAACAAAGCATTTAGAGGAATCTAAAATATAAAACATATTTAGAGTTATTTCACATTTTTGTTTACTACATAATTCCATGTGTTCATTCATAATTTTGATGTCTTAAGTGAGAATCTACAATGTAAATAGTCATGAAAATAAAGAAAAATAAGGTGTGTCCAAACTTTTGACTGGTAGTGTATATATATATAAAACAGACATCAGAGAGGCCTCAGAAATTCAGAATCTTGGACAAAGGTTAACAGTTAAAATGTCATTATGTCTTTGTACTTTGTCACTGGGTTTATATTCACATGAATTTTTAATATCCTCATTTTTGCAGCTTATATGGCATATGGATTGCATGGAGGAAATCTGTTTACTGACCCTGTAAGCAATATGTTGACTAAGTTGAACCTTTCATTTATTACTGTTTGGTTTTATGTTGTGGCTATAGTTCTTATAGTTATAGGTCTTTATGTTTTATGTCCTGCTTACAGAACTGATATGTCAAATGAATGCTCCCCTCACTGTCAAACCCGAGATGATGTTAAGAAGGATGGCAGCTCTGATGAGGAGTATCTTCCACCAATCAGTGTAAGGACCAAAGTTTTTGGTCAGTCAATTTCTTGACAGTCACAGTTAATAACTGATAATTAGGGTTAGTCAATTTCCCTGCTCCAAGAAAATATGCTGCCAAAAGGTCTTGACCTTACCATGTTAAAGTGTCTTGATTATGGAAGAAACTTGAATTTTTGATTACCTGTTTAATTTTTAGTTGATGCATTACTTTCGTAAAATACAAAATGCTGACCAGAGAGACAGACCTAACAAGTGTTGTTTAGTAACAAAATAATTAACATTTTTCAGACTGATTTGAAATGTTTTTGGTCACACTGTCTGTGAACCCTCCCAGGGTTTATTGTGGGTAAGGTGACTTCTTTTGGTTTATATAAAAATTATAAGACCATCAAGGATCCTAATCTATGCCCTTCAAGACAAGTGCTGCATGGCTATAGATTGTTATCCCCTGTTTTAATGCCCCATTTCTTTGCTGAAACATTCTTTAATATACCTGTTTGATTATTTGATTGTTACCTTTGACTCAAACAACATTTAAATATTGGGCTTTGAGACGTTTCTGCTACTGCGTCTGCAGCAGTGAGGCCATATCACTTCACGTGTCACAGCAGCTTTCTCCAAACTCCACACCTCTTCTCTTATCACCCTTTGGATAGATGGCAATAGACTAATCTTGATCTCCACTATCAGTCAGTGCATTATCATGTTGTTGTTGGATGGTAAGTGACTTAAGAAGGAAAGTGATAAGGGTTTGGACAAACCTGCAAGGTGAGTCAATGAGGTCTCTCCTGCAAAAACTGACCCACTCTTAATGTGGGTGTCTGCAATTTGGCTTGGTTTTTGATTAATAATGTTTTCCAAACATCAAAAGTCCTGTTTTTTCCTGTTCTTTCTTAACTGATACATGGATGAACACTTCTCAAACACGGCAGTCACAATATATGTAACAGCAGTTTTAAATTAAAACAGGCACGTTCAAAACCAACACAGATACACAGATATATCTACAGATATACGTTTCTTTACATATCAATGGCAATCTTATGAACATCACCCAAATAAATCCAGTTCCACCCTTGACTGACCCACGGGATGGAACATAATCCTGAGATATGGTCCCATCCCCCAAACAAAACAAGGTTTGAGAGCAGGTCTGGGAATACACCAGTGTGTTTTGCCTTTCTCTAACAAAGTCAAACAAAAACAAAAAATAAAAATAATAACTAAAAACTTGATTTTTTTCCCACATTTTGCGCTATAATAACCAGTGTGTTCACTTTTAAACCAGTTGTCATATTTTCCAAGTTTCCATCTCTTTTCTGCACGTCAGCCCTTTGCCCTTAATCTCTGTAATCTAATACATTTCAATAATTTTATCACTAACGTTTGGTGGAATTCCAGCTGACTACTGCAGTTGATAGTTGACCATTTAGCTGTTTTTATGACGACTTGAGGTCTTTAGCAATCACTTCGTCTTAACTCGAGTTTAGTTGAAAAACGTCACAATAATTTGAGACGTATGCAACAAGTACTACGTTACAAGTAAATGAAGGTGAACCATGTTTTTTCTTACCGCGAGGGAAGAGTGAGAGAAACACGACGAGGACTCTGCACACTTCAGGCGCCGAGGCTCTTCCTCTTCTCCCCATAACCATCCATCCAGATCGGGGTCGCACTTCACTCCTCTCCCTGGTCAAAGCGAAGGAAGGAAGGAGTTAGAAACGCCGAGACGTGGTTGAGAAAACACAGAAAACTCCATAAAAGAAGTGTGAACCGTCCTCTCATCACTGACAGGTGACACGTTGTTGTTTTCGCCCTCTCTAGTGTGAGGTTTGCTGATTTAAAACACACACATCGCAGCAGCGAGCAGCGTTTTAGGGACTGTCGGGAAAAAGCAGCCTCTGTAGGAAACGCAGAACCAATAACAGCTGCTGCATGTGCTCCTAAACCTCCCCCCCCATGTCCTGAAGTTTCAAATTTCACCTCAACGCTGCAGACTTTTCTACTATCGACTCTTCACGAGCCACGAATTGACCGACCTGTCTCTGAGCTCGTAACAATAATCACAGTTTGCAGGGACTTACAGCACCAGCATTAATAAAAACAAACGTCACCTTTATTCTCACAACCATCCTCTCTTCTTCAAATCACCACTCAGTCACTACCAAGCTTGAACCTACATGTTTAGTGAAAGCCAAGTTTAACCTTAACTTTACAAGCACACTACTTGTTCCAATTTTTCAAATTATACTTAAACTTACCTCTCAAAGTGTCCAGATATGTCAGGCTATGATAATACATGTTATGATAATACATGTTATGATAATACATGGTAATACAATCCAATTTTATTGGATAAAGTGGTTTGGTAATAATGTATCTTAAGCTGTACAACAGAAGATCAGTACTTGTCGATACGATTGTTAATGCATTTTACAAACATAGATTCAAGAGGTGTTTCATTGTTTATTTAAAATGATCTGCCATTTATCCCAATAACGATTAACGAACATACACTGTCATCATTTGTGGCCATATACATATGTGTCATAGGTACAGCCAATGCAAGTACAGTACAGTGGTAAAGAAAAGTATCAAATCCATAAACACTAGCAGTTAATTACCATTTATGCTTCAGTTATTTAAATCATGAATCACTTATCATTCTATCTAGCTTTGACTAAATGTTTGACAAATATTTCATATAAATCTATAATGTGGTTAGACATATGGTCAGCAAGGTGAGAGGAACTGGATTTTAAAGGGACCTGAGGGGATTTAATGTCTAAAGCACCACCTGTCACATCAAACTGAAATGTAAAGACCACCACCAAAATCAATATTAAGTTAAAATCATATAAACATAATATTGATTTTCAAGTCCATTTCTAGATGACATCATTTGACCAACTGTTTCCCATAAAGAAACATACTGCTTGCAATAATCTATGGTCAATATTTCTCTAGCTTGTTTTATACAGTGTTTATTCACTTGGCATTTAGATTTTTTGTAAATATTATCTCACTACATAATGATTTGTATCACCAAAAAACAAAAAAGTAACACTGCATTAAAAGGAATTAATTATATGCCTGTATGCCTGTAATTATAAAATGTAAATGAGTTCTCGGGGTGCTAAAGGAGGAACAACCAGAGACAAATCGTAAAATATCACCAGAAAGACCACAAGAAGAGCTGGAATCCTTGATGCACTGGTCCTTTTCTGATAATAGTTGATTACCTATCATGTATGCAACACATACATGGAACACATTCCCACCAGTGGGCAGTGATCCCCACCTATCACAGGAACAACATTCTCTTTTTCCATTGTCTTTGTGCAAATGTACAAAAGAAGCACACACACGTGTATTTTACAGCAAAACCACGACAGATGGCCGAGTACACTCAGTTTCACTCAGGTTGTGGTGGGTTGTACAGTAGTTTTCCACAGAGCTGTGAAGTGCCTTTGTGACTGCTGTCCCTGTCATGGATGATGGATATGTTTGTGGACAATGGGGTCTGAGTCTATGCGTGTTTTCAACAAGGCTGGCCCTGTGCACACTAACATATGGAATGAATGAGTGCTGCTTAAAGGTATAAGCCGCTATGATTTGTTCTGAGGAATTGTGGAACATTTCTGGCTTTTAGCAGAGGCAGTAGAAGCAAAGTCAGGCACTGATGTGGATATAAGTGTGACTGATTCAAGTGTTACTTGAATAAGAAAAAATTCCAAATAAATACATCTCAATGCCATATATATATATAAATTCCAAAAAAGCTGGGATGCTGGGTAAAATGTAAATAGAATCAGAATGCAATGATTTGCAAATCTTATGAACCTATATATTATTTCACGAGTACATAAACAACATATCAGATGTTGAAAGTGAGACATTTTACTCTTTCATGAAAAATTTCAGCTCGTTTTGAAATGATATATTGTTTGTGTTCGGTTGTCATTGCATTCTGTTTTTAGTTACATTTTACACAGCGCTCCAACATTTTTGGAACTGTGGTTGTATATACATAAGTGGATATAAAAAGTCTGCACACCCCCGGTAAAATGCCAGGTTTTCATTATGTAAAAAAAATTTGAATTTAAATTTAAAGATAAATAATTTCATAACTTTTTCACCTTTCATGTGACCTATAACCTGTACAACTCAATTCAAAAAAATATTTTAGGGGGGGACAAAAAAAAAAAAATAAAATAAAATAATGTGGTTGCATAAGTGTGCACACCCTGCCATTTAAAGTGCCTCTGATTAACCCCAAATAAAGTTCAGCTGTTCTAGTAGGCATTTTCTGATATTTATTGGCCGCATAACAGCAAAAGCCATAGTCCGCACAGAGCTTCCAAAGTATCAGAGAGATCTCATTGTCAAAAGGTATCAGTCAGGAAAAGGGTGCAAAATAATTTCCAAGGCGTGGAACACAGTGAGGGCAAAACAGTGACATTACCAAGAACTAGACGTCCCTCAAAAATTGATAATAGAATCAGAATGCAATGAAGGCCTACAGCAACATTAAAGGAGCTCCAGGGATTTCTGGCAAGTAATGGCTGTGTAGTAGTACATGTGACAACATTCTCCTATATTCTTAATATGTCTGGGCTACGGGATAGGGAGGCATCCCATTATGAACTGTACCAAATACTAGTCAATGTTGGCACAAAACCTTCACGCTTCAGCTAGAAAGCTAAAGATGAAGAGGAACTTCATCTTTCAGCACGACAATGACCCAAAACATGCATCAAAATCATTCCTACCCAAAGAGGAACGCTGCAATAAAATCAAAAGGTGCTTCAACAAAGTATTAGTTTAAGGGTCTGCACACTTATGCAACCACATTATTTCATTTTTTATTTTTATTTTTTCCCCTAAAAGATTTCAGTTTGTTTTTAAATTCAGTTTGACATTTCATAGGTCACATTAAAGGTAGAAAAGGTTCTGAAATAATTTATTTTTGTCTCATTACATCAGAAAAGCTTGGTATGTTAAAAGGGACGTGTAGACTTTTCATTATCTACTGTATGTGGTGAGGATACACCACCTGTTCCTGTGACTGCAAATAATTGTATAACATACTTTTAAGGTTAAATGACTTAGTTGCTTACATAACCAAGATGGTTTTTAGTCTATCAGTCATTTTAATGTTTGATTACTAAGCAAAATCATTTTTGTCCTTAATTGATAATAACACCTTTTGTATCAATGTAGTCACAATTCTTGTCTCTAATAAGCACTAAAGATATTTAGATATTGGTATGATAGACTGCATCCATCTGCACATTGGCAATGAAACTGTTCAAACTGAGTATTTCATTTGTGAACAGCAGTGGATAATGGGTTATTTTGTGCCACGTTAATTCCTCAATGTAATGGCAAACATGGTGCGTTTATCACTCACTCACTCATTTTCTACCGCTTTATCCACTAAGGGTCACGGGGGGCGCTGGTGCCTAACTCCAGCTGACATGGGGCGAGAGGCGGGGTCACACCCTGGACAGGTCGCCAGTCCATCACAGGGCCACATAGAGACAGACAATCATTCCCTCTCACATTCATACCTATGGGCGATTTAGAGTGTCCAATTAACCTAATCCCCAAATCTGCATGTTTTTGGACTGTGGGAGGAAGCCGGAGAACCCGGTGAGAACCCACGCACCACAGGGAGAACGTGCAAACTCCTTGCTGGTGTGTTTCTATCTAATATATTTTCATTCCTTCCATCACTGCACAGTGGATGCCCTTTGAGTTGGACTGTTTGTTGGACATGCAAATTTGAGCTATAATCATTGTTTTTTATGTTTTTTTTTTTAGCATTTGAAACACATTTTAGAGTTCTCATATTGAGACCTGTAGTTCTCTTGTGTTAATCAGTAGGGCTGCATTATTATTATTATTATTTATCATTCCATTCCAACAATTCCATTCCTAATAGATTTCACCTCATCTTTTAGACCTTTGCCGTTGTCAATATTTGGCATTTGTATCATAGTATTAATGTAAATAATATTATGGACTATCTGGTATGGCAACAAATCATTTACTTTTTTTCTGGTATGGCAACAAATCATTTACTTTTTTTTAAGTGTTAAAAACAACATATAGAGAGAGAGAGCCCCTCTTCCACGTGATTTCACAGCTGAAGTGACACAATAATCCAACTTCACTGAAAAAGTTCAGCGAGATAATCCAGACCTGTTTTATAGGTGTGCAGGTATACATTTCCCATGTGGTACAATGGAGGTATGATATTGATAAGCAGTTACATCTCTTTCTTTGTGAGTGTGTACACTAAACTTTGATTCTCCAGCTGTGTGTTTGACAACAGAAGGCGGTCTTTTCCGATAGATGGCGCTTGATATGACCTCATCTCTCAGATAGATAGATAGATAGATAGATAGATAGATAGATAGATAGATAGATACTTTATTCACATATGAAAATCTCAAATCACATGACAGACGCACATGGCATTATGAGGACAACCAAACCTGTCATTACTATTAAACTTAATGGCGAGTTAGTTGTAGGTCTCATGAAATAGTCGATCCTCCTGACTGATAAAGTAGCCTCAGCAGCCTAGAATATTTGGTCGTGAATACATTTAATGTTGCTTGACAGTTTTTATATAAAATGGCGCTGCGCTCTATATTGGAATATTTCGCATTTAGGAGGGAAGGAAATGCGTTTTTTTATCATTTGCAAATGCAGCTTGATAAAACAGATTCTTCAAAATAAACCTTGTAAAATTCCGAATGGATGTCTTAGATGAAGACACAGAGCTCCCTGGAGGAAACAGACACATTGTTTAAAATCCAGATTACGTGTGGATGAGATGAGACAAACCAACCTTGGCGACTGCATGAGCTCTGCGCGACTCTTGAGTTCGTTCTGCAGGAACCAGGAGGACAGTGATGGGGAGCGAGAAAAAAAGCAAGGGTCCCCCCAAAGTATCCGTTAATATCTCCCTCTTTGAAGAAAGAAACGCGCCATGCGTGTCACACTACGCTAAAATCAAAGGCACTCTATGGCTGTGCGTAAAATCCGCATGTCTGCACATGGTGTCCAACGATCACTCAGCCGCTGCAAGTGTGTTCCGCAGTCGATCTCCTCTCTGTAGTTTCAGAAGACTTAGCTCCTCACAGCCATGGCTCAACTCAGCCCAGTTATGGGTCGATGGGAAAAGGAGACTTTGTCATAGATTGAGCCCGTCATTTGCTCCAAATTGTTAGTTCTGTTCTGGGAGAAAAAACCCTAAGGGTGAGACTGCTGCTGCTGCTGCTGCCGCTGCTGCTGCTGCTGATGCTGCTGATCCGCCGTCTGCATTCTGTGAAATGCTTAGTTAGAAAGTGTGAGAGACAGTGATCGACTCGGCATGACGCCACTGGGAGCCCCCAATCTCAGCTGTGGCCCCATCATTTCTACTATTTGCTCAGAGGCTTTGAGACAACAGGTTTCACAGAATGCAAAGGCAAGCAACTATGAATCCACTACACATTCTCATTTAAAGTAGGTCTTCACTTAAATCTAAATGTCCTTGATTTTATGAATGATAACATTAATGAATCTTCACATTCCAGAACAGAAATTGAATTTTCAAACTGCTGATCACATCGATTTATTCATTCTTCACAGTGGTTGCCTACAAATAACAGGCTCAGGTCTGAGCCTCCCTTCTTCCCTCACCTATGGCGGCAGCAGCAGCAGCAGTCCCTCATCTCTGCAAATCACAGGTTTGAAAAAGACAAATCCATAATAATCAGGATTTAATGAAGGATCAGGTGGACAAACACTTTGCGACAGGCAGGAAAAGGGAGGGTGAAGGGGGCATGTGCTTGAAGCAGAGTGTGGCTGTACGGAGCCTTGCACCTGTGTTTTAGGATCACACTACTTGCAGGAAAATACCCTCCCCCCCTTTCCTCTTCCGCCTTCACACTCCTAACTCTCTTTGCTCCACTTTCTGCAGGAAAATCCATCACTCCAGGAAAGAAGCAGCTCACTTTCAGTCTATTCACCATCTGAACAAACACAGAGCCGACAGTTAAAGCCTGTCAGTCTTTCATTTTGCCTTCCACTAACGCAGGTGAGGCTGAGCTGATTTTCATTTCCATGCGGCTACACAGAGTAGCGCTGTTACATGCCACCATCCCTCTGTATGGTGAAAGAAAGTGAGAAATGGACCCTGCAGTCCACTTGGTTCACAGCTTAGAGCTGCCCTCTGCAGACGGCCACTGAGAGGCAGCATATTTTACACTGATGTCACAGAACAGGAATTAGGTTTTTATTCCTAGTCCAATCCAATCCAATCCAATCCAATTCACAGATGTGACCATGTGTAGGGAGTCAGTGGATGATATTATGAGGGAGATGTGGGAATTGGTCTGAACTGCAGCACAACACATTGCGTTTTAAAACACCAGAAAGATGTGATAGGTCAGTTTTTCCTCATGTTATGATTATTGTTTGTCAGTGGTCATTTATCTGGTTATCTTTAGGATGTCCCCAGTAATTTGTTGTGCATCTTGTTGCTGTTTTAACCAAACAACCTGTGAAATGAAAAAAATTTTACATTCCCAGTTTCCTACTTCTGCTCTTATTTGGTGTCATGTCATGATAATGAAGGTTTTTTTTTTTTAAATCTTTTATCCATGAGTTTTTATGAATCTTTCAGTTACTCAAGAAATTAATTGTCAGTCGCAGATATTATACTCTAAGTCATTACTGAGATGAAATTTTCCGCTGTGATAACATTTTGTAGTTGATTTTCTTTTAATAATGGCTTAACGGAAGTACCTAAGCATATTATCCCGAAATGAACATTTAATTAAAAATATTTAGATTAAATAGATTAAACTGATTAATGAGGGTAACAGCAGGGTTAGGGTTACAGTATACTGTATTTTTTCAGGCTTATTTTTTATTTTTTACTTACTTTGTAGGAAAGTGGATGACATTGGCTACCATCTGAGAATAACCTGAATATCTGTAATCTATGCATTGACCTGGCTTTCAACACAGACTAATAGCTTTTTCAGAATATATACTATATGCTATGTGCACAACCCTCAGTGTGGACTATTGTATGTGCTGATGTGATATTTTGTCCTGACAGATGTGTACCTTCAACAGTACAATGTTGGAAATGAATGTCTCGTATTACTCGAGGTTTCTTTTGTGCAAAATTGAGAAATATATCACAGTTAAGCAATGTGAGTCCCAATAATGGGTGAAGTACCAACAGACTGACATTTGTGTTGCATTGACATGACATGTGCCACTGGAGACACCTCCAGTGGCACAGTGGTTGTGAGGTGTGAGCACGAATTAAATAATGCTATTAAGTGATATGTGGGGCTCAGACACCATGTAGAATTGCTGCCAAGCTTGCAAATAGGGCTGTTTGTGCTCACAGAGGACTGGGCTTGAATGTGCAAACCCTCATTACACGTTTTTCTTTTTCATCTTAAACAGAAAGAGTGTTTCTTTCTTTTCCCTTTTTCAGAAACCAGACTGCAGTCTGGTGAGAATTATGCAAACAGTTTCATTCCAGACATGGGACAAACTAGACCCAGTGTGAAGTGCAGAGTGCAGGACAAATTATTAGCTCTGCTGCTAAATGAAGGCAATCTCAATAATGAAGACAGCACATTAGTGAACCACAGTGTTTCAGACCATGAATGATCATCAATCAATTTTACACCTGACAGGGTTTAAGGAAACATGTTGCTGTAACTCTATTAGCATACAAGATGCCATACATTCTAAAACAAACAAAAAAAAATAAATCCTGAGGCTTATCTCAGTGAAGCAGCTGCCTTTTTAATTTCCTGCTTCTGAAATTTTGTGCAAAATAAAATGAGGACTATCCAGTCATTTCTGAATATAAAATTAGCTTTTGAAAAAATGAAGACAATGACATAATGCCTGTTTGTTTCCACTTAAAACTGTTTCTTGCTTTTTTTGTTTAGCCTTTTGTACAAAATTAATAAAACTAGATACATTGATTCTGACACAAGTTGAACCTAAAATTTAAATTGACGTTAATTTTTGAGAATAAAACACTTACTATTTGATTTGTTTCAGCTGAAATGCTGTTCCTGGGTGCTGCAGAGATACAACTGTGTGTGTCCTGAAATAGAATCCTATTGTCACCAGTGTTTTCCCTCCATCTAAACTCTAGTTATTTATCATCAAACTGTGTAAAAGTTAAGAGGGGATAATACACAGGCACAGGGAGAATGTGGACCTTTATCACAACAAACTGATTCACAGACTTTTCCCACTTATTAGCATAATGTTTATTCACAGGGGAATTCTGCGTGTCTGAATGCTGAAAAGCAAGAAGACATGTCTGAATTCCTCGCAGCTCTTTTATGCCGTGACTTCGTTCTGCTTGCTTATTGAACTTTAATAGTGTCCTGCAGTGCTGTCCTGTATGCACAGCTGCAGAGGCTACAGCCAGCCTTACATTCTCTTTGTCCCACCGTGTCACAATAACTGCTCCAGAACGTTATTGCAGGTGTGACCAAATGATTCTTCTTTTGCAGGCACTGGCAGTGGTGACAAACAAGGATTAAGGTGTTTGCTTTCAAGCTGTAAGGGGAATGTGACAAGCAAAAAGTGACCTGTGCTACGATAATTGGACTATTGTCCTTATTCTGAATAAGACATTATTCTGATTATGACACCTTCGCATGAGTTTCTGAAAGAACAGTCCTGTTTTTAAGATAAAGTCTTATTAGGAATCACATATACAGGATATAACACTCGCAGCTATGAAATCTCCACTAGTCATTAAAAAAAAAGATAATTTATTCACAATGTTAGAAATATACACAGAAAAGCCTTCTCTTCGTACTCCGTGTTCATTTCATCTGTATGTGTACACATTTTGGACGAAGTTTCAACAACTTTTTTTTGAGACTTGAAACACTTTTCAAGTTGGTGAGAACGTAAACAACAAGTATCATAAATTTTCTCTTGCCTCCTTCACCATCACTATATAGTTTTTTTTGTCAAAAACACATGATTGTGTTGGATTTGTCGCTTAATGCCAATTTATAGGAAGAATGAAAGGGTGTGGGCATTATATAAGTCCTAAGACGTATAGAGCTCTACATAAGATTAGAATTCTCCACAGAACTTAATCTGAAAATTGATTATTCTAAATAATATTCTATAATATATGACTTTGTTCTGGTGAAGGTAATCAGAAAGTGCAGTAATTTAGAACATCATCTTACTACTGCTCATCCAGGCTTTGTGTCAAGGATTAGCAGAACACTGTATTTAACTTTGGGATATTACTGTCATTGTAAACAAGAATTAAATGTTCATATAACTTCACAAGGCTAATAAGACACAATGTAAAACAAAATCCTAACAAGCGTTTAGCCTCAAACTACTCTTCATTGTGCAACTGTCTTCTCACTGGTGTTTTCATTGGTCAAAACCATGAAGTCCCAGCTGCTTGACCACTACTCTAAAGTTTCACAGGCAGTCAAATCCCATAGTTCACTCTGATTAACAACTAAAGCAGTCGACTTCCTTCAAGTTTTTTTTTCTTGCAAATATAGACACTAATGGATGTTAAAATCCAGGTCTCAAGTATCCTGTGTAAAAGTATCATTCCTACTACTATCTGTGTAGTAATGACAGATTTGTTTGCACCACAAATTGGCAGTCGTATCTATCATGATTAACTTGCTGGATAAAGAATCCAAAAGAATTATGTTGTCCTTATTCAGTGGAGGGGAACAAATGTGCAAGTCCAGAGCCTAGAAAATCATTTCCATGCTGAAATATTTATAGTCTCTCTAAAACTGTTGAAAAGTGAAAATGAGTGAGTGTAATCTCTGAGCTCATTAAGATGCATGCTATTGCCTTATCATGCCAAAGAAAGTTATTCCCTATTAGCCATTTCCAAACATTTAAAAATATTTCTCGCATTGTTGGTGAAGACAGCAGGGCCACGGAGCTGAATGTCATTCATATTCATATTCATTTAAAGTCTGCTCAATCTTTGGAAAGCATGCAGTTAGTCATTAATGAGCTGTGGAAATGTCAGCCCACGGACTCTAATTACTGGAAAAAGATGTACAGATATCTCCATCCCTGTAAGAAAGACCTTTCCCCCCCAAGGCTAAATGATGATGTTATTGATTACTGTATGTAAAACGACTCTGTAATTTCTCTGTGTCGACTGTTGCAAAAGAAGAGGGTTAATTGGATCAGACCCTAAAAAAGAAAAGAAGGAAAATGTGGGTGCTGAACAAGCTGTAAACATTTGAGTTGTGATGTAGATGCTTTAGCTGGAGGATTGAGCTTAATGTGCACTGAGGTTAATTAAAGCATGGCTACACTCACATCAATTTGAATCTGCTTTGGATATGCCTGCCATCCACATTACACCAGCATTTTAGAGCCCCAGTTGGTATTTTTCAAAACAAAGAAGTTTCAAAAAACAATGCTGGTTTCATTTTAGTTTAAAATACCAAGGCTGCAAGCAAAAAGGAGACATTGGAAATGGTAACACAGCACCCACTGCTTGATTGGTTCATATCAACCACTCAGCAACTCAGCATCCTGCTGTGTAGGAAAAGTAATGTCAAAACTTACTTTTTGTTTTTGTTTCAAAACAGGAACTCTTCTTCTCATATTTCACCACAGTTGTTTCTTGTTGTTTGTAACAATTTCGAAAAACTAAGCAACAGTTACCAAGGAGAGAATCTGTTTCCTGTTTAAATAGTGTCTGGTCACATGATCACAAGCTTTTTGTAGGTGTATTGGTATAATTGTAAATGGTATATTCTTCTTAAAACTCTCATCTCATCTTTACCAAAAGCCATTTTCAAATGAAAATGTAGTAGTTTGAATGTGGCCCAACAGTGAGTTAAATGGGCGTGGAGCTCTGCAATCTGGCCCTGCCCTCATTGCTCAAACAGACGACTTTTTGGTGTTTGATCAGGTGTTTGCTGCTCAGTGGAATGACGATGATGGAGGCTGTTGATGTTTTATTGACAGCTTTTTGTGTCAAATACCTCACACACAGCCTGGCGCTCATGAAAATCCGTGAAACAGGAGGAGACTCAAGAAACAAAAAAAAAAATCCCATTTACAGCCAGAATAACAGTGAGTCATAGTTGCCTTCAGCTCACTGAGTGACTTTATCTCCTCTGTCTCAACATGCAGACCGGTCCTCTCACTTTAATTAAAGCAAGAGTAGAAGTCAACTTGAGGTTTTGTAATATTAAACCTCAAATTTATTATGATAATTCAATTCTAACTAAGCTCTCTTTGACCTTCTATAGTTGTCTATAGTTTTTGTGAGAGAGTATGTGACCAAGATTCATTTGTGTTAATAATAAATAAAATTGAATGTAAGGTGCCACCAATTCGATGCAAATGAAAGTACATAAGTGAATGATATACTTTTTAATTTGCGGTTAACAGGCTTATTTTGTGTGAGAAGGGGATGAAGTGAAAGCTAAAGGGATTTTCATGGCTAACATAGAAAAAGGCTGTGGAGCCTCTACTTGGCCATGTACTGTTCATATGTCCTGTCATTTCTGCCAATCAAAGCAAAGAGAAAAATATGCAAAACCTCTGGCTGCTGAAATTTCCTTGATATGACAAATGTCATATTAGGTGATGCCATTAAGGTAAAATAACCTTTTACAAAGAGCTATCACATGTCCTGAAAGACACTTAGGGCTCTAATTTCGTAGACCAGATGCGGGGTGCGCCGCATCTGGGGTGTGTCCAGATGCATTTTGCAAGTTAAGGGCACAGCGCAGGTGCAAGTACTCCTCTGCCCCGCCTCCGTTCTGCCTCCGTCCCTCCTACCGGCACAAGTAGCAAAGAGAGGAACAAAATGTATGACTAGGTTTAACACTCCAACAATCAAATGAGCTCCTCTCCTTACCTTTAAATGCGCCGCAGGCGAGGCGCACTGCAAGTTTCATTTTTCAATGGACGAAGGAGACAGAGCAGCGTCAGATGGAGGAAAACTGATGTTCTGGTCCGGGAGGTCCAAGTTTGCAGTGGACCACGTGGACCACCTCGTGAGACAGATGTAATCTGTTCCTGTTTCAGGGATAGGAGTAAAAAATTAAGTGACAATTACATTAGACATGGCGGTAAATTATTCCAGGCATTATTTGTGTGGTCCACCTGCATTCTCTGGCATCCCCAAATAGGAGGACCTTTAGTGGTATTCTCTCTCCTTGTATCTCCTTTTCCTCCTCCTTGCAATAATATACTCCATCTTTGTAGATCACGTTAGGAATAAAAATTAAGAAAAAAAAAAAGTATAATATGGGCAATCACATGAAACAGCCGAATATATACTCACTATCTGATGCAGAGGCTGTTTGTGGTTGGCTGAGAGAATTGTGAAGTCATTAGTTTGCATCACAGTTTCGGCTGCGTTAATTAAATTCAATTATGTGTGCCAATGGCCTTTGATCTGACATCAGATGTGTCCCACCTTGTGCTGCCTCACAAAATTAGAGCCCTTAATGTAACAGTCAGGAACTGTAAATCACCCAAACTTTTGGCTCAAGTTTAAAGTACAGAGCAGGTTCTAAACTCTGTATGTAGATAATTCAGTTGTGTTTGATGCACTGAAGCACATGGGACATAATAGATTCTAGCATTATACATGTGCTGCTATAAACCTTCATACTCAACTGTTGAGGCATTGAGCTGTCAAATTAGCCGTAGGGGAAGATTAAGAGTCTAAAACGTAGGTACACTAACTGAGGATATCAATGACAAGCAAATGGAATATCATAGGCAGACATTGGTTTAATGAAAGAAAGCAATTATAAGCACATGAAAATGTGTTTTGCCAAATATTCAATTCCTCTTTTTTCCCCATTATAATCAAAAAAAAAAAAAAAAAAAATACAAATTTCCCCTGAGCTCATGATTGTGCTGCCAGTATATTGATAAGGTGAAACTAAATCTTTAAGATATGATGGGGCCTGATCATTAAGTGCTTTGAACGTGAGGAGGAGGATTTTAAATTGAATTCTAAACTGTACAGGGAGCCAGTGTAGAGAAGCTAACACTGGGGTGATGTGGTCTCTCTTACCAGTTCCTGTTAGAGCTCGTGCTGCAGCATTTTGAATTAACTGAAGAGTTTTAATCGACCTAATAGAACATCCGGATAGTAGTGAGTTACAGTAATCTAATCTTGATGTAACAAAAGTTACAGTAAAATGTTTCTAATTTTCATAATGTTCCGCAGGTGGAAGAAGGCTGTTTTGGAAATGTGTTTAATATGTGAGTCAAATGATATATCCTGGTCA
>JAFBJR010000112.1:4328810-4348738 GCA_016785285.1 Brachirus orientalis | reverse complement strand
GGGCTGTTTCTGTGCTATGGTGTAATCTAAATCCTGACTGTAAATCTTCAAACAGCCTGTTACTATGTAGATATTCACATAACTGACTCGCAACTGCCTTTTCTAGTATTTTAGAAATGAAAGGAAGGTTTGATATTGGGCGATAATTGACTAAAACCTCTGGGTCGAGGGTAGCTTTTTTAAGAAGGGGCTTAATAACTGCAACTTTAAAAGCTTGGGGTACATATCCAGTTAATAGGGAAAGATTAATTTGATTTGATATGGATTATTTAATTTTTAACAGTTTGGTGGGGATGGGATCTAACTGACAGGTTGACAGTTTTTATGAGGACACCAGTGATGTTAATTCTGGGAGATCTATAGGGGAGAAACTGTGTAACTGTATGTCTGGTGCTTCAAAGGTTATTGTGCCAAAACATGTCTCATTAGCACTAGGAGAGAGGAGCTGGTCAATTTTTTTCTCTTACTGATGTTATTTTATTCACAAAGAAATTCCATCCTCTCTCTCTCTTTCGGTCCTCATCTTGCAGGCTGCAGGATCCAGATCCAGTTTTTGATGGTGTTATTATCACTAACAATAATACTGCTGTCATGATTATTATGGTTTGATTATTCATCAGTACAATTTCTTATCAATAATCTCTGCTGCTGCTTGTATAAATTATATTGAAGTTCTATAATCATGACATAACTGATTCAGATTACTGTCTGAACTTGATACAACTGTTATATATCTGCTGCTGGTCTCTTCTGTCTCTATCTCGAACCTCTCTTTCCCTCTCTCCCCTCTTTCTGTCCCCCATTTTCCTCTCACCCCAACCGGTCGAGGCAGATGACCGCACATCTTTGAGTCTGGTTCTGTCAGAGATTTCTTCCTGTTAAAAGGGAGTTTTTTCTCTCCACTGATGCCTAGTGTTTGCTCATTGTGTGAACTGTTGGGTTTCTTTTCTCTCTGTAATATTGTAAAGGTTTTGGCCTTATTATGTACAGTGCCTTGAGATAATGTATGTTGTGATTTTGGTGCTATACAAATAACATTTAATTGAATAATTTGTGTTCCAATACAATCTGATTTAAAAACTAAAGAAATCACTGTGAGAGTGTAAACTTCCAACAAGGCTGCTTGGTTTGTCACATTGTAAATACACTTCATCATCTTACAGGTTAAAAAAATCCTAAATCTGTATCAATGTCCAGATCACAAGCAGATTAAATAATTTCTTCCCCGTGTCATGACCTTTTTCCCCAGAAAGTTTTGATCCAAATACATCCTTATACTTTTCAAATTATGTTGCTCACAGCCTGTTATATGGAGTTACAATGTGTGTTGCTGCCTCTTATTAGATTCTATGTACGACATGGATATTATGTCCAGCATTCCAACAGGAGCTGCATGTTTGAATGCAAACTGCTTTTATTCCAGTTGACAAAGAGAAGAGACAATAAGTCCCTATTTAATGATGGATGATTTCACATTCCAGTGAGTAACATACACAGCCTAACTGTGAATATGAACATATACCTCGATGGGCTGAGGGCCCAGTCCAAGTGCAACTGGTTTTCACCGCTTCAGGTGCCTTTTCTCTATAAAAAGTGAATAAGACCTTCATCCTTCGCTTTAATGAGACCAAGGCATTGCTGTAACTGGGGTTTATGTCAAATAAACACGTGTGAGGGTCTATGGATAGAGGGTGTCACTTGCTGTGCAGACTGTAAAGCCCTTCAAGGCAAATTGTGTTTGTGATGTTAGGCTATATAAATAAAATTGACTTGACAAGGGCACAGCCACGTAAGCTGATTCCAGCTCCTTTTTTGGGGATTGATGTGGATCATTGTGCAGCTGAACCTGGCTTTTGTGTTATTTCCTGTTCATTGCCTTATCAGTGAAGACACTGTAGAACACAGGTAGCTGTTGGAACATAAAGCCAGTATTTCACGAACTGCATTATTAAGCGATCGAAGCTTCATGATATCAAGTGATATTGCTTTTATACAGCAGTTTTAAAAACCACGATTTAATAGTTAAAAATGAAGTTACAACAGCTTAATGTTTTTTTTTTGTTCGTTTGTTTTAAACCAGTTATTTGGCTCCAAGAAAAAAAAAAATCCACAATTAGACTGACTTGACTGCTACTGACACACAGTGAGTATATCCTGCATGCTACACAGGTTATGGCCAATACTTTGATTCATCTGTACATCACATGTACAGATGAACATCAGTCTGTGACTTTTATTTGAGAAGGAATGCAGGCCTAAATGTGCTGCACTGTCATGGCAGTGTTAAATTTGACTTAAAGGATGCACAGTTTTCTGCATCATTTGCAGAGGACAAACATCTCTTCATAGTAAGTAAAATGACTCCTTTGTCACACCACAGAGGATGTGTAGTGATTTGGTAACTTTTCCAGATGGCTGACACATGTTCATTTGCATTCCAATTGCTATCACTTGTGGTTCCAGTTGTATCTTTACAGTAAAACCCAGGGTATCAGCAGTGAGAAACCCAGCATTTCCTATTTAGCACCCATCTTTACCCCATTTTAAAAATCACTAACACACACACAAGAGAATAAAATAGAGTGCAGAGTAAATAAAAAGTAAATGATTATTATTACGTGTTAAAGTTTAGCTATAGGAATTTTATATATAGGATCTTTTTTTATTATAGCCTTCTTTGGCTTTATCATCCATATGTAGAAAACTGAAAATAAATTGAGAAATACCTCATTTGGAGCAGCCCACACAATGGGAAATCATCCTGCCATTTCAGATAAGAAACTCAATTTCTTTCAAATCTAAAAGCCAAGAACTCAGCTGTGAAAAACCTGGAGAATCTGCCCATACTTGCTCTATGATGTCAGGCAATGCACAGTCAACACACAGTATTGACTGACAGGCCGAGAAGATCCAAAGCAGAGAGAGTAAAAGGATTGGGGCAGTCTTTTTTGGATAAAATACCCTCGTCTCTTTAACCTGTGAGCCACACATCTCCAATAAATAATGAGGATCATTTTTGTCATTCACAGGCTCTTTGAATAATTCAGTCAGGCAGACCTTTTACCATTATTTACATCTAGCTTTTGCACCTGTGAACCCCACTGTCATGACATAGCAGCTAGAAAAACAGCTGAAGCTCTGGTCTCACAGAGGCAACTGTCAGCAAATGTATAAAGCAAAGCCATCCAATTGGAACCACATATGCTAAGGGCTCAAATGTTGTACATGTTGATGTATGAAAAGGCAGCTGGAGACTTCAGAGATTAGAATGGATGGGCCTCACAGTAAACTTCAACTCTGCTGACACCCATACAGCTGGACTGTTGCTTTTATCAGCCGAAAGCAAAGCAAATCTGCGCAGAGAAAGGTTTATTTGGCATAGACATTCAAACTCATTGGTTATCTTGACAGCTGTTTATTCATTGACATCATTAGTTGTTATTCTGCCACAATTTTAGCTCTTCTTTTTTCTCTCAACCTTGTTTGCTTTCAGCAGCTTGCCTGCAAATACACATTAGAGATGGATATACGATCAGGGAGAGAATAATGCATCTTCTGTTTAAATGTGAGAACAAATACGGTGCATTTATTTGGTGAACAAGTAATAGCTTACAAAATGCACACTGAAACAACACAGTTTATAGTTAAAGATTTTAAACCCATTTTAAGTAAATATGCTCCAGGGACCATCATTCCTGCTGCTCTCAGTCTGATGCTCCTAACTCTCTTTGGGTTGTGTGGCATTTATTGGACTTGATGTCTCCTGCTGTTCTTTGGTTGAAAAACCAGTGAGAAACCACTGGATGCCTTTTATGCTGTGCTGTGAGCACAGTAATAAAACCCTTAACTTGTCAGGCTGGTTAAATTGCTTTACGAGAGTTTACTTTGTTCAACACTTACAATCATTTTCCCTCTTGGTGACTTGCTAATTACATCTACTGCTGTAAGGCTTCACTCTTAAGACTCTCTCAGATCACTGACTGTGGCTGGTACGCTCACTGCTGCTCGATGTGCGACAACCTGGCATCACATACTCACAAATTTAGCAGATATTTCCACATGTGAAATAAATGGAAGGAGCAAATGCCTCTCTGTGGCTGCAGAATATATCTGCATATATCTCGACACTAAGCCTGGATGAGCAGCACCTTCGTGTGTGTCAGAATGACAGGTTTAAGAAACAGGTCCTGGCATGCACACCTCCACCACTGCAACACAGAGGAAACCTAACTGACACTGAGAATGTCTGCGGTGATAAGGAGGAATAATACTGGCAGGGACTGATAAACACACATAAACACACACCTGCAGAACAAATCGGTTCCATTGTTTCATCACTGGGAATGTCTTGCGTTTTGCCCTCCAACATCTTGTAGATATCTGGTAACTTAATTTGACCTGTGATCCAAACATCGGCACATGCTGGCACATTACTCTAACATGAATGCTAGAGTTTATAGAACACAACTGGATCATGAAACTCAGAGAGGTGTATGAATTTGATTTGGACTCGCTGTAAGGTTGAAGAACCAGGGATTTGTAGAATACAGCAACAGTCATAGAATGTCAAAAATACATTTCCTAAATACTATACTTGAGACTTGTTATACTCCACTACATTTATTTGTATTCATAGTTAAGACTTTTGATCAAACAGAAATTACAGTGATAACTAGCAGTCAAATAATTTTAGATAAAAATGGTTTTTAGTCCAAAACAACATTATTTCACAAAAACATAAGATCTGTTGTTGAGTAACAGCCATGAATAACAGTATATTGAATCATGAAATGTAAAATTGTTGTTTAAGTAAACAATTTTGTATTAGAGGCATTGGTTAGGTTCATAGATTCTTCAATTTACATTATGTTGAGAAACAAAGTATTCTGGACTTGCAGATACTTGAGAAAAAAAAAAGTGTGTTTGTGTGTTTCTCTCCTTGAATGTCAGTCTTGTATTGTTACACATGGGATAGTTTGTTTCTATTTCCTGGAAGCTGCAAGGGTTTAAAACTACTCCCCCCCCCACCAGAAAACATCAGGTTGTTGTAGAAGTTTGAGCACTGCACTGCTGAGGCGCAGGAGCCATAAAGATGTCCTAGTGAAGCATGTTTCTAGTGAGGTTCAAATAAGCCCACAGAAAAAAAAAAATCCTCTATAAATGCCATTTATTCATGTCACATCAGTTTAAGCCTGTTTCTTTCTTTAGGACTCTGTTATGAGTCTATGCTATACTTATACAGTGTATTCCACACATTTAAATGCTGCCACTTTCATTAATACTGTCATGTTTGGCCAAAGCTCCCCAAGTCAAACTCATTTTGACAGCCTAGTCTGGCGTTTGATAAGTCAGAACAACCTGTCACCTTTCTCTCTGCACATTGTCTCTTCTCTCTGACACCCTTCACATTCCTTGCCATGCCCCACACAGCACTTGTGATTGGCTCACATCTCGCCATCACAGCTGCCAGGCTCGCCACAACGTGAGTGACCAAAAGCTTGTTGTTTGGATGCACACATCACTTAAATGAATCAGTGACTACTTAATCATTTACATTATATTGTCACTGATCCCATCCACGGGGGACACATTCAGTATACTTCTTGTGCAGATCCCAAGCCCAGATAAATTAGAGGGTTACATCAGGAAGGGTATCTTGCATAAAAATCTCAAATATGCAGATCATCCACTGTGGCAAACCCTAGAGATGGAGAAGCTGAAAGGAAAATAAATATGAAAACACAACAAAAGATATTATATAATTATCAATTCATCATTTCTGCCATTCAACCCTCTCTAATGTGCAGATTTTACTATGCTATACTATGCTAACTGTATAATAATACATCGGCTAATCAATTAATTAACCTTTTGACTAGAAAAATAACTTTGCTTCTCCAGAAGCTGTTCTGTAATGATGATATTGAACTTAATTGATTGATCCTAACATTTTATGTAATTAATCAAGACAGTAATCCGCATAATAATGATGAAGCAATCATTGGCTTCAGCTCTAACAACTCTAATGGAGCAATCATTTTCTTCATTTTGGATATTTACCATTCCCAGATAACAAATCACAATTAAAAAAATGTCAATACTGTAATTACATTTTTCCGTCTTTCATATTTCTCAATGATGTTACGCTGCCATGTTGCAGCCGTATATTAGTCACACCTGAGCGAATTGAACATAAACGTGGAGCATTCCTCTGCACACTTGGATTTGTTTCAGCTTCATCCCCACAGACGTTTTCTTTTCTTCTCAGAAGTTGCAATACTCAGCACAATGAGAACAGTCAGAAAACATGTGATCAAAATTCATCCAGGCTCATTTGGAAGTGAACACATGGACAGTGTTTGTGTATTATTTTTATTTGTGTTTTCACATAATCTCAGTGAAGTCAAACAGAGTGAAGTTTATTTGTCAAAATTATTAAATTAAAGAAAATTACCGTTTTGTTCTGGACAGAAATATCAACATGAGTATGTAGAATATGTGGGAGAGAATGCAACAGGCTTCTTGAAAAGGCTGCGTGCAGTCACCGAACCAGTCTGAATGGTGTCAGTAGAAAGCCTCTACATTTTGGTGTAGAACGAGAATTGAGCAGAAAGTCAAAATTAATCTGGCAACAACTGCCAAGCCAAGTCAAAGTGTGCATTCATCTGTTCAGTCCATGGAAGACTGGACCATGTGATAAAATGAAAATCAAGCTCATGAAAGTAGCACGTCTAAGAGTGATTAAGTCACAAATAATATGTAAAATATAATAATAAAATATAATATAGTACAACTTTTCTCTAATGGGATGTTTTGTAGAAAGAAAATGGAAGCAGGGCTGAATAAAGCGACTGAGTATCACTGTGTGTGACTGACTTCTCTTTTCACTTCTGAACACCAGTACCAAAGCAGAGCCTCAGTTCTGGATAAAGTCCTTACTGGATACAGTTATTATCCTGACATGGCTGTGAAGCAGAAACAACAGACTCTAAATCAGGAAAATGAAGATTTTTTTTCTCTCTGGATTAGCAGCAGTATTTTGTTCAGCTGACTGAAAAAAAAAAAAACCAAAAACAAAAAAACAAAAAAAGTCCAGTTTTTGAAACTCCTATTCAGGCCGAAGGAAAAGATTTTTTCCCCCAGGCCCACTGTTCTCACATTTGTGCTTGTATCTCAAATGAACCTCCTATGGATTTCCCATCTTCAAAGAATGGCAGGGGGAGGAGGGGGAAACTGGTGGGGGTTGAGTAAGCGCCAAAAAAAAAAAAAAAAAAAAAAACATTTTATAGAGATGCTGATTTCTTATTCACTGGTATTCTGTAAGAACAGAAACCTATTGGAATGCACATTGAAATCCACGATGTGCATTCAGAGGCCATAATGCATCCATGGCACATGAACTGAGAAAGAGTTTCCCTGGTGGGAAAGTAGTGACCCTGGGGACCCGGTGAAAAGATAGCTGCTTGCAGAGAGGGTAAGGGGGGCCTCTCCACTCAGAGGTGTATTGTGGAGCAAGAGCTGCCACTGCTTCTTACCTGCGCGCGAGTGAAAGGCCCCTCAGTGTTGTTTACACCAAACCCTCCTCTTTCTTCCCAGTGGAGCGGAGGAATAACAACAAATGTGCTGTTGCTAGATTTTAATCATGAGTGAAGTGTCATTCTGCATCCCCTCTTATTTCAGCACATATCTTACCCTGTTGTTGTTTTGCATTATGGATGCTGCACTAGATTGTATTGAGGACATTATGAGGCATAAAGAGCATTGTGACATAGAGCTGTCACACTTTATAAGCGTCACAGAAAACACCACAGCTGCGTCCAGGGAGTAACATGTCAATGGAGTATACAGGCTGAGCAAATCACAATCAGCAGATAAAAGAGTGATGGATCCGCCATTCAAAATCCCTGAGAGCTCAGTGGCTTAAAAAAGGTAATTCCACCAATAAAATAGCATGAACTTTAGTTTCTTCAATGGAAGGAGCACTGATAAAGTTATAAAAAAAAACACTAACCAAGAGCGTAAATACTTGGCAGCTGGAGATGATTCTAGCAGACCTGCTAGATAGATAGATAGACAGACAGAGAGCTATAATATTTTGAATGTTTTACATATGACCAGAGCACCGAGACAGTAAAGCCCAAAATGCAGCAGACTCATGACAGCTCATTGGTAGTTCCAAAGAGAAGCCGTTTCCTGGGTGTTAGTATTTATATAGCAAGTTGTGTGTTGCTGTCACATCAGAGAGGCTCTGAAGAACCTCAGCTCAATGGCTCTAGAGTCTGGGGGAGTGCTTTGTAGACGACCAAACGACCAAAAGGTCAGTGGATCTTTTCCACCCCCTCTTCTTTTAGACTGTCCATAAAGGACCTCTGCATTGTTATAAGCCAATTACAGATATTTATGTGATTTAAATCAATGTCACTCAGAAATAAAATCAATACAGACATGTCAAGCTAATGTCTGTATGTATTACCGTTGCACACATTGCACATGCTTTATGCGCACGCTCAGCATCTTCTCCTTCATTTTTTTGTGTAGCAGTGCAACAGTAACATGTACAGGCCTGGCACATGTACTACAGTGTACTACAGTGTTCATTTGCGTGGATGAAGGCATCTGTTGAAACGATGCTGTGTTTATGGGGAACTTTTTCAACACGACAAAGAAAATGACTGTTTACTTTTTGCTCCATTTCTGTGTGGATAGGGCCTCAGACTATAAATCATGTCCTGCTGAAGCTGTGCAGGAGTCAGACCTGATTCATCCTACAAGTAGACGATAAACCAGAGACATGATTTTCACCCCAGTATATTCATGGCTGAAAGGATCACACATATTTCCACATGTCGAATATCAATACTCACTGAGCAGTATTTTAGATGTACTGAGTTGTCAGATACCACAGTCCAAAAAAATGCCTCTTGGTAAGTTGATTTGATTTACCTGCATTCTCCTGCATATAACATATAATGTCCAAGCATAGTGATTTATAGACTTGGTTAATAAACAGGTTCCCTTTCTTTTGTGCTGTTTTGCTGCTTCCCTGAAACAATCAGAATATTTATTTTTCTCTTCACACTTCCTTGTGATACTGTGTTTATTTTTGCCATGATACCAAGCATGATCTCTACGTGTGTTATTTAACTTGTTACATATTTCACTTTTGATTTTTTTTTAAATTTTGAAACTGAAAAACATGTTGCAAAAATGAGCACAACTCGTAACAATTGGAGATAGTAAATATTTTCATCTGAAGCAACAGAAACAGATTGGGATTTTGTCACAATGTGCTAACTGTGTGGGTGGTCACCACTTGTTGCAGGAGACCACAAGTGTGTGAAGTCTGCTTGAACACACCCGCTGTATTTTGCTATTTTCTGATGTACTGATGTGACTGATGTGACTTTCAACAGTAACAACTGTGTTTGCTGTATAAGTTTAATTCATTCTACCATTTGATTTAATTTTGTCATGCTATTTGTGCCAAATGATGTGGGAACATGTAGATTATCAGCAGTTTTTGACAGTGATGATGTTATCATGGAACTTGGCATGAATATGATCATAATAGACAATGCAAACTTGAATGCAGAATCCACCGTCTGGGACCAGCTGGGACCTGCACATTATCTGTATTCAGTTCAAAGAATGGCATAAATACGCTTCTGCTAATGAAACTTGAACAACAAAGTTTTCATTTGATGGTAACACGAAGAGTAAAACAGTTAGACACCAGTGTCTTTATTCAGATAGCTTGTGTTGTTTGTGGATACATTATTTCCATGGAGAATTAAAGTATTTAGTAGATGTGAGTGATGTGCCAGAGAGTTGCTAATTATTTCAGTGCACAAGGCCAGTGCTTGGCAACGTGGCTTCACACAAGCCCATGGAGGTGGCCTCAGGCCTCTAATTGGGCTCTTGGTTGATGCAGAAGACTGGTCAGATGCAACTTTTGACGAGAGAGTACATTTTGTCATCTGTAGCAACTGATGAGAATGAAAAGATGACGTCCTTCAATGGGATTTATACCAAAGTAGAGAGATACATCTATCCCCAGTGGAGACACACTGCTGAACTGAAAACAGTGCTCACTGAGAGACATTCCACTGCTGTTGGAAAATGAAAGAATAAATATATTTTTCTTTTTTTTTTACAATTTACATTTTAGGAACAAAGTGGTGAAGCAGCTAGCATTATTGCCTAACAACAAGAAGGTCACCAGTTTGGTTCTACCAAGGTCCTTTTGCATGTGTTCCCCCATGGGTGGGTTCTCTCCGCAGTATTAAAAACATGCACTTTAGGTTAAGTGGACACTCTTATTTAGATGTAGGTGAGAGTGTGAGAGCAAGCAGTTGTTCACCTCTCGAGGTCAGCCCTGTGATGGACTGACGACCTTTAGCCCATGCCGTCATCATGTAGAGGATAAAGTGTTAGAAAATGAATGAATTTCAGGCTCACGCAGCAAAAGTCATAATACTGTTTGTGTCGAGTGTATTGTTATTGCATTATTGTTAAGTGTTCTAACTTGAGTGTTGAAAATGTTTTCTACAAATTGACACAAATTTAACACAAAAATGCACATTGGAAGTGTATGCTATTACACTCATACAGCAGTGATCTATTACTTATAGGTGAGTTTTAAACTGGTATGAGAAAGCTGACTATTCAATACAAATTAGGAGGAAAGGTATTGCATTTGTATTCCTTCCCCGGCTGTTTTCAGAAGTCAGGCTGGGACGTGTACTGACTGAAAACAGTTTTCTCCATGGTGTGAGTGCATGCTGGTGGGCGTCACTAACAGCAGATTATTCCTCTGTTAAATCCATCCAGTTCGTTTAGGGAAAAACTCTGCAAGGAGCAGGCAGAGAGTCTTGCAGAGCAGCAACTGAGTTCTCTCAGATCTCACACATTTGTTTTCCTGTGGTCAAGTAATTAGCAAATAGTCTTTATGCTGTTTGTTTCTTAACAAGCAAATCTTCTAACTGTCTATAAATATCAGCCATCATTTTATTCTGACAATCCTGTCAGAGCAAGACTGACACAGAATGAGGTGTGTCACACATGAACAAAATTTAGAAACGGAGTAATTTGCTGTTGCTCCATCGTGACACTCAGGTGTTGAATCTCCCAAATGAACATAATAGGACAGACTTTGGGAAACTTTCTTGTTAGCTATTTGGATGTGACTACAAAAACTACAAAACACTGACAAATTTAAGCTTTAATTTTAAAAGTGTAAAATATCAGAATGTTTCTGTGTATTAGCTGCTGTCTGCTTTCAGTAAAATCGTTTTACTGAAAGCTCTCACTGATTTATAGTGTTAATGCTCAGTGACACTGATTTATAGTGTTAATGCTCAGTGACACTGATTTATAGTGTTAATGCTCAGTGACATGGGTCTCTCTGGCCCTCTTTACACGTCAAGTCAATTTTATTTATGTCAAGTCAATTTTATTTATATAGCTGGGAGCTGGTTCCACAGGAAAGGAGCTTGGTAACTGAAAGTTCTGTCTACTTTCTGTCCTCCCAGTCTACTCTTAGAGACTCTGCAAACCACAAGCAGGCCTCCATTTTCTCAGCAGAGTGGTTTTTCTATTTGGGTGGTAGGCAGTAATCATTTAGATAAGACAGGGCCTGATCTCTAAGTGCTTTTACGTGAGGAGGATTTTCAATTCTATTCTAGATTTAACAGGGAGCCAGTGTAAAGAGCTCAGCAATGGAGTGATGTGCTCTATCTCCTAGCTCCCATTAGCACACCTGGTACACCTGGAATTTAAATGCATTTTCCGTGATTGCAATTGAATGACCACTTGTCATCGGGAGATGCACTGTGACCACATTGAACAGAAGCGTACATGTGATGCGTCTCTAATGTTTCCTCATCTTTTGTCAGTTTTCTGCTTTTTTGAAGAAGACTTCTCCCCCTGATTTTAAAAACAGAGGAGTCCATACCATAGTGCAACTTCACACAGGATGTGATGCTGTAGTCTGCTGCTGGAAATCTTTGCAGAAGAAGAGGGGCATGTGACATGAGAGGGGGATAACTGTGATCAGATAGCAATCAGAGATCTAAGTTAATGCACGATGTAAATGAATGTGGTAAAACACTATCCAATCACAGAAATCACATATAATCTAATACCAGGTGTAAAAGGGCCCTCAGTAACAATAAAAGAAGGAGAAACTTTACAAGTACATGCATATTAAATCAGGAGCCAGGAGTTCACATCTGGACAGGATGTATTCAGATTTTGATATAGGGAAGAGGGAAGGGAATGCTAATGGAAGCAACAGACAGAAAATAAGCAAAAACACAACGTTTCCGAATGCAGCTTTAAATACATGCTCCTATACACACAGTTTAATTTGTCCATTTAGCAGAAAAAGTTCATTCAAAAATAAAATCACACCTTGCGTATTTTCATAATGTAATGTTCATTATGTACAGAATGCGTTGTTTACTGCACATGTACTTAAGGAGAGGGTGTGTTCAGATATGTGTTGCCAGGTGCCAGGCATTTTTTGCGCAATCACACTTGAAATAATAATATGATGACAGTTGTTTGTTTATGTTGGCAATGAGACTGACACTGTTAATTAAATTTAATCAAACCATACTTTGTGATGAAGCAGATTAGCTGGGGATTTTTCATTTGTCAACTTGTTACTGATTTATAGCTCAGATGTTTATTTTTAGTTTGTGGTAAAGAAATGTATTCCTATTTTCACTTATATTTTCATTGAGTCTGATATTTTGTTGAGCTGTGATATCACCTAAGGAAGAAAATTACATAATAAAATTTGAAAGCTGACTTATATACAACATTTTACCTGTTAATGTATGGTCATATGCAAAAATGGTGAGTACTTATATAATGCTTTTCTGATAACCATTCAAAGCTGCCTTACACTACAGATTTTGCAGTTCACCCAATCACACAGTGCATCAATGTGCGGTGCATTTTTTCTGTCACTCATCTTTCATACCCAGTCACGCGCTGCCTGCACAGCTGTCAGGAGCAACGTGGGGTTGAGTGTCTTTCATTCCACCCACTGTAACATTATTCACTGACTTCCTCAAAATATTGCGAAATGCTTTAGCTCTTGTCGGAAAGACTTTTTTCAAGGGACCTTGATGAGTGCCTGCTCAAAAAATAGATCATCCAACGTCAACTCGGCAGGCCGGCTTTGACTCTAGCCCCTCTTTTGTGAACCTGTCTTTGTAGCTTTCCTGCACAAAAACAGTACATGGACATAAATACAGAACCAGTGATGTGAGAGAGAACTCACTTCTGTGAAATATCTCCCACCTGCACCATTCAATGTGAAAGTTAAAAATTATGTTGTTGTTTTTTGCCTTGACCTTCTCCGCATATAGGCTCCATCCTGCCAGCATGTTGTGCTCGGTGTTTTAGAACCTGCTGGGTAAGATTACATGGAGATGCTAAAATACTAAACATATGCAATCAAACCAGGTATTAGCAGATTTCTAAAATGTTTTAAGTGATGACGGTTACATACCTGACACGTGATGCGGATACTGGCTCCAGTTTTCTAAGTGTGTGTCAGTTTCGCGGGGCAGATGGATGAAACAAACACAGGGTGAAAGGAGGTGGCAGGCCAGAGGCACAGGCCTCAGGTGTGAACAGGTGTGTGGGTTCACTGCCATGCTGGAATGAGAGCAGTTCCAGGTGCACAGCTGCAGGGTGTGGCTCTCACTCATACACCCAGCCTCCCGGCCTATGTTGAAATCCCGAGTCACCGGAAAGGAGGGAGAGGCAGGCTGGGAGGAATTTCTGAGTCAGTTTAATCTCGCTTTGCTGTAACTCTGACAACAAGGAACAAAAGGGAGTTTACATTTCAGAGTTAGCGAGTGACAATGCAGAGAAAATTCTAAGAAAAAAGGTGACCTCAGTTTTTTCCAGTTTTTTTTCTTTTTCCAAGCTTGTACATTCAGTGTGTATTTCAGTGTGTATTTCGGTGTGCGTAGGTGTGCGTGATCTTTGTACATTTAAGAAACTGTAGTGCCTAAAGCAAACACAGTGGCAAAGAATGATGCCGCATGTCTGGGAACTAAATGCATGGCAACAATTGTTCTCAATCAATCTGTGATTGAACAACCTTGGTCATTTTCAGTCTTGCTGGAACGCATCCTGCTGAAGGAACACGTTTTGGGTTGAACTGCTCTCTGCCCTGCTCTCAGATCAGTTTGGAGAAGAGATACACTACCAGTGTCCAAACTTTTGACTGGTAGTGTATCGTACCTGATACAGTACCAGTCTTTGGTCCCCTTTACACATGGCATTAAAATGCACTTTCTGTGCTTAGCTTGCAGTTGGATAGCGCCTGACCACTTGTAGGACGAATTGTTACCCGATCCACTTCAGGAGGTGGTCGGACATGCATTGGGGCAACACTGATAAGAATGGTAATGCAAAGCATATCTGATATCTCCACTCCAGCCACAACAACTGTGTGATTGGAAATACATTAGTGGCTCCGAGCACAACAAACGTCAAAGCAGTGAGGAAACTGTAGCTTCCCCTGCTTCCCCCCTGTTTTCTGCTGGTTGAAGGAGTCCATACAATAGCATGACTTCATGTGCAGCTAACGTTGGTGATGAGGATATAGTGGAAGAGGGGGAGGTTGATGTGGACACCGGAGAAACATGTTAATACCAGGTGTAAATACAGAAACAGATTCTAATGCCTCTTGTAAAAGGGGCATTTATCTGTCAGAGTACCAGTGGATTGTAAAGCTGGTAATTTTGACAGGATAGATGTATCAGTGGCTGCTGTGTCTTTTGCTCCATCTCTCTGCACTGCATGATATTATTCCTTCTATTACCCATCAGAACTCCAATCCCCACATGTGGAGAAACAAATTTACGACACAGTCAGAGATGGAAACAGCTCAGAGAACAGTTTATTTCCTTTGGTGGAAGATTAGGTTGAGCTAAAAATGACTGGGTGACACAGTGGCGGAGATGGGAATGAATGTAAACATCTTCTGAATTCACTCTGAGACAGATGCAGTCAGTGTTACCTACATTAATGTGCCTACAATCCCCATAGATGAATGCATTTTTGTGTAAAATCAGCCAGGGATAAGTCAGTATATGCCAGGCTGGCTGGAATAAAAGGCTTCTTGAATGGCGACTCATTACAGGACTAGAGTAGAAGGAAGCCTAGTGTTTATGATGATGATAATAATGATGAGTGTAGAAATTAAATGTCCATCCTGTCTACAAACGTCACTTGCCCTGTGGCACAAAGTACTAAACAGCTCTGGTGATGTGAAAACAAGACATGCTTGTTGTGTGGTCATAACTGATTTTGCACTTTATTTAGAAACTCTTCAAGGGAAAGAATAAGGCAGGACAATAAGCTCATCATCACCCAACAGGGGTGGTTTCAATGCCATGTTTTTTGACGATGGATGAGGCTGCATTGCTCCATTAAAGAATAAAACACATTGATCAGAAGAATGCAAATGTCAACACATCAAACTCCTTAAACCAGTGTCTTTATGAGCCACACTGGGCATACATTTTGGCCAAAGCAGCTCTTTCAACTCAAGTATTATTCATTTAAATCAAATTCAAGTTTATCTGTTCCTATAGTTTGGTTCAACTAAAAATGTGGTGTTCCATTACAATGGAGCTGTCTGTGGCTTAACATATTTTGATGTAAATACCAGGATGTAAAAGCTGAAATACTGATCTCTTGTGTTATAATTTTATTATCATGTCAAATCCAACTGTTACATTTTGTACAGCACTATATACACTTTGATACTTTGGAGATAAAACTGCCATTTAATATAATATTTTAGGGATGTTTTTAAGTAAACTATTGTCTCCAATATTTTAGTTTTGTCTCCAATATTGTTGTCCATAGAGCACAACTATTCAATATATTTTTAGTTTAACTCTAAAGCTCTAGTGCCAAACATTTGTCACCCCAGTGAGGAATTCTGAGTAATAACCAAAACACTGCCAGGGCCTCAGAATAAAGTATGCCTTTCTGATCTTGTACCACCCCTCTTCTAATTCACTTCTCAAACGTTTTATGGAAGCTTTTTTTGCCTTTTTCCATTTTAACCAAAACAGATGTGTTTTTTTGCTTTGCTAACCTTGTCTCTGTCAGTTATAAACAAGTCACTTCCTGGGTGACCACAGGTATACTGAGAAACACAGAGACAACTCATTTGACAATGCTTTGAATTATGTTTAAAAGTTATGATCATCAAAGTTTTTAATACTGAACAACTATGTATTTTACAAAATGCAATTACTTCTTTCCTGTATCTTTATCATGTGACTGGTAGAAAATGCATTTAGCTTCTCAAACCTGATGTAGTATGTTATTATTTCTGAAATCCAGTGGATTTTACAGTAACCACCATAATCCCCTGTTTCCATTGTTTAATGAATGAGGTTCATCATCATGCAGCTCAGTTTCACATCCACCAACTAGCCCCATCCAGGCGGTTAAAGACTGCCTTTCCTCACATATTCACATATCCAACTCTTGATCCATCACATCTGTGAATCTTCCGAACAGTTCCAAAAATCTCCTTGGCAGTTTAGTGATCCCTCTCAGCTGTGCCCTCAGGCCAGGGCAGTCTCGCTTTGAGCTCCAGCTGCAGACTTTGCTATGGTCATGGGGCCCCACTGAAGGGCACAATTGTCCATTCATGGGATTCACTGTGTAAGAGGTCAGATAAGAGAGCCTGCACTGGGGCTTGGCCGGAAGTGATGGTGAAGTGGCGGTTTAGTGGACTGTGTAGGGCTCGAGCCTGAATAAATAAAAAAGTCTAAATAAAGTCAGAAAAAGTTACGTCTTGATTTTATACTGCAGAAAAAATGTATTACAAGCATTGGAAAAACCTAGTATTTACATGCAAGTGTGTAGTTTTTTCTTCAGCTGTATAACACGCCACTGCTTCAATGAGAGGTTAAGATGCACTGAGAAGCCACAACACCTCACAGAAGTGCAGATAAATTTTCATTTCTCAGTTAAGCAATTCAGTCAGTGCAGAGCTGTTTGGAGCCAGAGGCACCATTCAGGAACCGAAGAAAGTGCAGAACAAATTGGAGAACAAGCAGTCACACTGGGTCATTCACACAGTCTGAAAGGAGCTCAGGAGGTAGCGACACTAAACAATGAGTAACTTAGAGTTTTAAAAAAAAAATTTTCATGTCATGAATTCAAAGTAGAAAGGCATCATCGGACCGTTTCTAAAGATACTAGAGATGTTAAACTCAGACTTAATGAGAAAGGAGGACACTTTTCTCTACGAATGAAGAATGAAGAAAAGAAATGTTTAGTTCAGTTTTGGTCTGATGAATCCAGTGTTTTAGCAGAGGGTCACTGCAGAGAAAACATTAAGCATATCATAATAAGTCTCAGTGATTGTGCGGTATCGTCTCTGTCTACAGTTAATGAGACTATGGTTTGTCATGTTTGCATTTACCATTTGTGCTGCTCGGACTGTGCAGAAATTGTACAATAAATCCATCTTCTCTGTCAGGTGTCTGTTTGAGCTTTCTGCTCTCTTGCTATCTATTTTCTACTGCTTTATTCTCCATATAAGGGTTGTGGAGGCTGTGCCAATCCCAGCTGACACTGAGCAAAAACAGGGGCACCATTGGAGGGCAAACGTATAAAGACTCACACCTACAGTCCATTAAATGTGTACCAAATTCCCAATTTACATTTTTGTGGACTGTGGGAGGAAACTGGATAAACTATAGAGGAAAAAATGGGGAAAACCTGTAATCTTCCTGCTGAGAAGCAACAATTGTAGCCACTGCAACACTGTGATGATTATGCCGCATGTAACTGTTTGTATGCAAGTGAATTAGTAAATTGCCCCAATTCTCAGTTGATTTGTAACGTCAGTGAAAATTTTCCAGAAGAGTTAATGGTCTGAATAGTCTTGGGTATTTTTAGATCTTCTTTTAAACAGCATGGCTTTCAATGTGCCAAATATAGTCCCATTTGGAAGCAAACACATGATAAAGCACTGCATGAATTGGGGCGTGACGACGGTCATGTCAATAGACACAATAGTGGATTTAAATAGAATTAATTTAAATGACATTTTTCATAAATAAACATTTCTTATTAAAATAAACAGATTAAATGCAGAATAAATGCACAGTATAAATCACTGCAAAAATAAGTGACAGTAAGTAAAAACTGATGAAGTGATTGATCTAGCCACTCACAGGCTACTGAAACCATCCACTGTGGGCGTTTTCCTCCAAAACTCAAAATAAACTACACTTTAATAATTGTTACATTGTTCAACAATCGTTAAAAAAATAGAACAGATTATCATTGATGGTGAGTCCGAAATCATATTCCTAAATACTGGTGATCATCAGTACTCATAAGGCGTGTGACTTGTGTGTTTCTGTGTTTATGGGGCAAGAAGTTGCTTTCCCCTGGATGTAACAAAAACTTTTGCTGTTTGCTGTAACAATAAGTAAAGGCTAATAACAGTATGCCGTACTCCCACTCAGTCTAGCTCAGACAAAAAAATAAAGGACGCCTGTTGGTTTACAGTCATTTTGGTCAATATTCTCTCAGGCTTTTGCTAGTTTCGGGCAGAAAAATGCAGCCCGAGCTGCACTTCATTCTCAAACTAAACAGTAATGTGCTGAAACTAACTAGTATTTTCACCAACCATCTGTGGGTGATTTTCTTGATTAATATATAAATTGTATGGTCTAAAAATTCAAGGAGAAAACAATGAAAGCCAAAACCTGATAAGTAGCAAAGAGAAAAAGTAGAGCAAAGCCAAGAATACTTTTTTTAAAATCAATTTGCTTGCATAAAGTAATTTTGATATTGTGGAAAAAAACATTAATCATGCAACTGTTCATGTGCTAAAAAGGGCAATGAATCATACACTGATATACAACATAAGACAAGCATGCTCTTATACTGTTCAGCATCATGACAACACTTCTAGCATGTTCAACTGAATAAGCAGACAGTATATAATCACAATGACTGGGAAAAAATTAAGAAAAAAAAATCTAATTGTCTTTCTGTCTTATTGAATTCAGCCTCTGTGAAGATCTTGCACTGACACTGACGCTTTAGTGTTAAGATATATATAAGCAGATGGCTTTCAGACAGTGCATCTCTGCCACTATTTTGCTGCGTTACCCAACAAGGTCACAAATTTTCAACCACAGATAAAAAAAAAAAGACAAACAAAAGACCACCTACGTGGAGGCAGTGAATCAATGTGGACTGCAGTATTTCTTTGTTTTCTGGTCTCTATCCAGGGAAAACAGTTTTGACTCAGACAATAAGAGACAACAGTAATGTATCAGGTCACTGTGGAGGGACCCGACACAGATGTCTGGACGGGCATACGTTTGGCTCATGGGCCAAAAGGGTGTCTGAACAGCAGAACAGCTGACCTTTCAATTTACTACACTAGCGACTGAAAACCAGGGCCAGTTGTAAAGGACTCTTGGCCACAAACCGTCTAATCCTGTTGTGGGTGTAGAAGCCAAATGCAATTATGGCACTCTGGTGCACTGACGCGGTGCCAAGCAGAACTAAGCCGAGAAGCTGATGAGAGCATTCCACATTTTAGCTCAGTGCTGGAAAGAAGACCAAAGTGCACCCATTTGATGAAAAACAAGAAAAGCACCCGATCACTGCAGATACATCTTCTGTAATCCTCTGCAGTGTAAGTATATCAGAGTCACTGCATAATTTGAGTAAGAGTACTGTGGGATATGGATGATGATTCATGTTATTATTTTCGTTGGGCCTGGTCACAGTTTACACACTTTGTCCTCAGATCGCATTACAGAAACCATCTTTGGAGGATGCATGTGGCCACATTCCTTAAATCCACAGGATGTATGACAGTATAGACCCCCCCCCCCCCCCCC
>JAFBJR010000112.1:4278374-4328802 GCA_016785285.1 Brachirus orientalis | reverse complement strand
GTCAGCCCCCCCCCCCCCCCCCCCCCCCCCCGCATAAACACACGGGTTTCCATTACTTCAGAGGACATTGCATTGACATTCATTTTCTGGTGACTTAACCATACCTTAACCTTAACCATAACTACTACTGGTCTAACCCTAACAGTAACCTAACCCTAACCTCAGTCTAACTTTAAAACACCTTAAAATATAGTCATTTAGGTTATTGGGACTTGGTTTTGTCCCCATAAGGAAGACAAGTCCCCATAATATTACTGTGTAAACAGATTTAGGTCCCCACAACATAAGGAAAAGTTGGAACTGACACAACAAAAGGCTGGAAAAGTTAATGTCACAAATCATAAACAACTGGAGGAGCATTTGACAACGAACTGTTAATTGGCAACAGGTCAGTAACATGGGTATAAAATGAGCATTTAAGAGCCTCTCAGATGTAAAGCAATGCAGAGGTTTAGTAATCTGTGAACAACTGCAAATAAAAATTGTCGCATTGTGAAGACTTAGAAGATCCCACCATCTACAGTGTATAATATTATCAAAAGATTCAGAAAATCAGGAGAAATCTCAGTGCACAAAGGACAAGGCCAATGGTCAAAGCTGGATGCTCATGATGTTCAGGTCCTGAAGCCGCACTCATTAAAAACAGACATGATCCTCTACTGGAAATCACTGTCATCAAATTCAGAATGAGCTATTTTTTTTTTCATGAAATGGTAAAATGTGTCATTTTCAACATCTGATATGTTGTTTATGTTTAATTGGGAATAAAATATGGATTTATGACACATGCAATTTATTGCATTCTGTTTTATTCACATTTTACACAGTGACCCATCTTTTTTGTAATTGGGGTTGTGTATGCAAACATCATATGACACAGGAGGCACATCTCATGTCACAGGTACTTGTAGATAGAGGACAGACTGAGAGAGAGAGAAAGAACAGGGTTAGAGCAATGTTGTAGTTTCAAGACAACAGCCAATGGTACATAACATGAAAAGAAGCTGATTTAAAGGATAAAGCTGGTAAGATTTCAAGAACAATTAGTTGGTGTAGTGGTTAGCACTCTTGTCTTTGCCGCAAGCGGTCCTGGGTTCGTGACCTGGTCGAGCAAAGGCTCTTCTGCCTGGAGTTTGCATGTTCTCCCCGTGTGGGTTTTCAATTGGACACTCTAAATTGCCCATAGGTGTGAATGTGAGAGTGAATGCAAAGGTGTAGCAACAAAAAAGGCAACTGGACTTAATTGAATTTGTTCAGGTTCTTGGTCCATGGGGTGTGGACCAAGAACCTGACAGAGTTTATAAGTCCCAGACTCTCCACCAGTCAAACAGAACTGAAGAAGCCTCTTGGATGAGAGGCGAAACGTCTTCAAGAAATTCAACTAAGTCCAGTTGCCTTTTTTTGTTGCTACACCTTTGGATGCCATGACCTGGATGACTGAGAATCTTCACAGATGTGAGAGTGAATGTTGTTTGTCTCTATGTGGCCCTGTGATGGACTGGTGACCTTGTCCAGAGCTTCTCTCTCCCTCTGTCCGTCCCCACCTCTCTTCTGTCCATTTTTCCACTCACCCCAACTGGACAAGTCTGATGTTTGACTCTGAATCTGTCAGAGACTTCTCCTTGTTTAAAGGGATTATTTGATCTCCATTTACTGTATGTCTTGTTGTACCAGATCAGTTGCATCAACTGACCGCTGTTGACACAACTGAAGTTCTAACACACCTGTGAGAGCTTTTCAGGTGTCACTTGAGCCAGTTGTGTGAACTGTAAGGTTTTCTGTAGGGTGTACCCTGCCTCTCGCCCTATGCCAGCGCCCAATAAAGCGGTAGAAAATGAGTGAGAATTATTAATTGGAGCTGGAAGCAATCCCAGCTGTCATATCATCAGCAACAGGAAGGTAAGGTCACCATTCTATTTCAGTGCCAACATATAGACAAAAAGCATTCACGTTCACATTCACATGATTTAGTCTCCAATTAACCTTGTCCACCATTGTTAGCTACTATACAGTGGAACATATTTAATTATTATTTTTTATATATATATTATCATGTAATTCTAACAAAATCATATAAACACTAAAGCAAACAATGCATTTTTGAAGCTCTGATGAAGTTTATTTTGCATCACTGACACTTTCAAGGATTCATTTTGTGTTTAATTCAGTTTGTAGGGGGAAAATGCATTTTTATTCTGTATTTCTTTGCGATTAAATTAAGTGCAAATTAAAGGTTTAGGGTTAGCAGATGGACATTGTCAGATCAGATTGGAACAAATTTTGCACATCATACCTCCATTTATTTAATGCACCCTCAATATGAATTTCATTTATTTCAATTCTCAGTGATTTTACCTCACAACATAATAATTTGATGTTTTACTTTCACCTGGAATCCTTAATCATTCTATACAGATTCTTATATATATTGGATGTCAGCTATTACACTGCAATAATAAAAATGTCAGGTGTTTTAATAGGTTATAGATAAATATGAACAATTAATGGTCTCCATGTGTAAAAGTCTCGTTGTCATAAAATAAGATGCTAAAGTAAGATTTGTCTTGTAAGATCATTTTGGATTTCTTGTTCATTTGGCTTATTGTCAGCTGCCTGTGACAGATTCAAACTGAGCTGAGCTGTTTTTGAGTGATGCAATATTAATTCTAGTTTGTCACTTATAATAATAGCAGGCTATTAAATGTCATTCAAATTGTGGAAATCTTTATACAACCACTCATAATTCATTTTTCTGCTGCCTGTTCCATAACCTGATTTCTAAATGCAATAGAAATGACACTCAATCATTGTGCAGCAGGGTAAAAGCCTCTGGGGACAGAGAAGAGTGTTGAAAAAAGGACGACATATCAGGCAGTAAAGTAAAGAGAGGATTGACTTTTAGCTTCTGGTGGTGCAGTAAGAAAGATATATTAAAGCAAATGTAAGAAAGCCATATTCAAATTCTTAAGGTGAATATCTTTATCTGACAAGAGCCATTGGTCATGCTGGTGCTGTCCCCATATATGTCATGGACTCCCTTCTAATGAGGAAAAAAAAAGAGTGGATATCTTTCATTTTTGAGAGTAATATCCCTGCTAAGCTTCCTGAAATGCTGTTTGTTTGTAGCAGTCACTTTGAAGTGAATAGTTATACAAACTTTGGACAAAACAAAGTGGAAATCAGCTCAAAACTACATCTCAAGTACGGAGTAGCTCCAACAATCTGTAATGGATTTCCTGAAGGCAAGGCAAGTATTTCCAAATGAAGTAATAATGTTTTTGTGAGCTTGACTGATTCTTGTCTTAAACAGCAATAGCTAACGATGGCTAATTGCAGACTCATTTGAAAGGCAGCGTGTGTTCGCCTTTTCTGTTTGTCTCATTAGTGGTAAAAAATTAATGAGTGAGAGTGAGTGTTTGTCTCAGCTCCATATGACGCTGTTTACAAGCGAACCACTGCATGACCTGTGTGCATTTACGTGTCGGCTTGCGAGTGTCTCTGGTTACCACGTATGCTAACTACTGCCTGCAGCAGGCAGAGATCGTGTGTGCTCGCGTGTGTGTTTTCTGTTTATCTCAGCTCGCTGTTTTAAAGGCGAACCGCTGCATGAGCTGTGAGGAAACCGTGTGCATAGGGAACAACTTATACTAAAATGGTTTATTTTACATGCAAATTAAACCACGCAGGCACTCAAACTGATGCTCCTGCGGTTCGGGGGCGAAGCACTGCACAGCAGTTAGTCTGCTCATAGCTGGCCAATCACAAGCGAGTGGGAATGTGCTTGGTAGCTGGCCAATCACAAGCCAATCAGAGATGAGCAATAAAGTGGCTTAATCTGAAGAGACTATGAGGTTTTTGACCATAAATATATGTCACCTTCAAAAAGCAAAAATAGAAAAAAATTTATATTTGACATTGTGACCAGCTATTAAGCTGATGTCATGCCGATTGAAAAATAACACAATCTGTACATAATGTATGTAATGTTGGTCCCCTATAAGCCTCAACTTTTTTCCTCTTGCGTTTTCAGTGTGGGAATATAATGAGTCTTCACCACGACCGCTTTAACTAATGTGTGACTAAGTAAGCAACAAACTCGACTCTGCAAGAAAAACAATTTGAGCAAGAGAGTGATAGAAAAAAAAAAGGTACAACAAAAGGTGAGCATCGGAGGGTCATTCTTTGTGGAGGGAGCTCAGTTTGTCTTCTTTTTGCTAAATTAGTTATTAACACAAGCAGCACATTTGTATACCAGACATGTAACTTGCTGTTATAGGTATTTTACCGTTGTTCTTTGAGCCATGTTGGTGGTTAATGCCTTTTATGAGGAAACTAAGTAGGAGCTGTGTTATATTTTAAAGTGGCTCATAACATTCACATTTGAGGATTTGTTTTTGTTTTCTTTGTGTTGATGAAAACTTCCTTAGGAGGTGACCATTCACTCTTAAACTTAAACCTACGGTCACTTTAGAGTGTCCAGTTAGCCTCAGGAAATCCCAGAGAAAACCCACCCAAGGCCTTTGTTCCAGCTGGGTCGTGAACCCAGGTATTCTTGCTGCAAAGCTGCAGAGCTGTGTGGTTCAGATAATGTTACAAACTTGAATTTGAACACATACAGTGAGGCTCTCACTTACCCACCCACTCAAATGTAGTTGCTGTCCATATGCCTACCATTTACAAATTATATTGGATATTAGATAATTTATTTTTCCAGTAGTCTATACCTATACTGAATATCATAACAGCTTATCCCCAAGTAATACCTCATGAAACAAGAGTTGTTTTTTGCGTCTTTAATGTGGCAGGCTGTATGAAGGCAAAAGCAAAATCATTTAAAACCCAAGGGAAAGACCGCCAAGAAAAATTAGGCAACACAGCTCATAGTTGGATATAATAGTTAAAAACTTCACACAGAGTACATCTCTTTTACATCTCGTTTCCCTTTTGCTGGAAACATCTCGTTTCCAGCAAAAGGTGTTTGAGTGGTAAAATAATGAGGGGTGAAGATGCAACGGATGCATCTCGTGTTACAGAGGAGTCCTTCACTGAGTGAGCAGCTTGAGAGGAGAGCGCTGGATACGTACAAGTAAAAGCAGAGGGCAAACCACTGTTAAGCTGCAGACTACTGACTCCCGCAGGAAAAACCTGACAAGGCGATCAGACACAGTTTCACCACAGCCTTAAGATATCAGGATCAGAATTTACTGAACTATACTTCTTAATTTTTCAACACTGCACTAAAGCAGTATGAGCACAGAATGAATTTTGTATATGAATATACATTCATCAGTTGTACTAATATTCTTACATCTCAGGGAAATTCTTTTCCTGTTGTCTTTATGAAAGGATTTTGTATAAACTCCTCTAAAAGGGATGGTGGAGGTTATCAGACGACTGCAGAGATGCTCCCGTGAGATTATTCGTTCAGCTGACTCCTAATGAGTTTTCTGCAGAAAACAATTAGATTCCAGCCATGCAAGACGGGAGAGAACAAGCGTCACGCCACAGTGAGTCAGTGCAGCACTTTTTCTTTACATTTCTGATTACCGTCATTTTTTTCTTTCACAGTGAGACTTTTGAAAGTCTCCACCATGTTCTGCAGTTCTGCATCCAGCAGTTTGCCGTTGAAATGTGTCATAATTTTGGATTAAATGAAATCAGTGCTTTTTTTTTTTAATGCAGATGCTCAGTGTTGTCTGCTTGTTGTCTTTATACCTGAAAGTCCTTTTTTATGTCCTTTAGAAGCTGACATGTGCCACAAATGTCACTCCTGTCCTCTGCTCTCCTCCAAAAAAGGCTCATAGATGTATCTGTGCTGCTTCACAAACTGGTGTTTCAGCTGCCAGCAGTATGGGCCTCCAGAAAAACAAAAAACCTAAAACCTCAGTGATTTCTTGCTTTGAGATGAAATATTGATACTATCTGGCTATACCATGTGTGGAAGTCAGGTATTTTTCTTTACCGCTACCTGTGTCACTGTGAGCCAACTCAATAATCGTAGACATTTGTACTAAAGTGCGAATCAGCATGATTAAGACTGGAGCAGAATGTGTACAAAGGATGGGCTTACAGGCTCTGATGTGACCATTAGCTTGGAGAGGGACCCTGTACTGCTTGGACAGTGGGAGGCTATTGCAACACCACCAACTTTTTGTTTAGTAAGCACAATAGAATCTAGTAGAATAACTCAGTTGGGGCACAGAGGATAATGGTAAGTTTAGAATTCAATGCAGAATTCAATAGGAATAAACACAGCAAGAGTTAGGGTGCTTTTATACCTGTATTGTGTTCCAGTTCAGGGAGGGGGGGGGGGGTCTCACCCTTAGTGATGCATTTGTACTGATGGCAAATATACCTTTTTCCATGCCACCTTTCCTTGTTAGAGATCTAACAGAGGAAGAAACAGACACAGTCGTTCCCCAGCACATTTGAAGGGCAAGGTGAGAGATATTCAACTGCAACATGCAATTTCACCAATAAATGTTGTAATACACAATACATTGTAACAACAATAGACAAAACTGTTGACTGCAGAAATGACTGTTCTGCAAAATCAAGTGGCACAATATATTAACACATTTATTTTCTCTGAAAGGGAAAACAGTACATGTGACCCCAGGACAGTGACACATGTCCTGCCATTCAATGTAGTTGCCTCATTTTTAAACCACGTATCACGTGCTGCTTCACTATAATGTGCTATCTATCCACTGGCACTTAGAAAAATAAAAGATTACATCCAAACAGGTATATTGTATCACTTTTCACAGGTTATTTGTTTTCAAATGGATCAAGTTCTTTGTGTGTAAGACGGTTGAGACTGCAATATTTCACTCTTGCCAGGGAAACCAAGGAGATAATCAATATTACATGCCAAACAATAGAACACAAGGATTTGAGTTTAATACCCTTGACTCGAGAATCATTAATGTTCCTGTTGCAAAAAATCGATCTCCACGCCAGAGTGACTTGAACAGAAACAAACACAGCAACAAAGACTGAAAGTATATAAAAAACACAAGGTCTTTCACACACTTCTGTTTGCAGCCACCACACACTCACTGTTATTTTAGTGAAGATCACAGACTGAGAGAATCACATGAAAATGTAGATGCAAACAAACTGTGTGGGTTTTCATGTCAAACTGTACTTTCATCTGAATTTAAAATATTAACCTCAAGTGGATACATACAATAACAGTTGCAGTTAATAACACTAATGGGCAACAATTATCAGTATTTTTTTAATCAGATGATGTAATGGCAGTAATTCTATCAAAAATATTATTATTTATTCATGGAGTGTAGGTTAGGAGATGTTTTTAGGTGACAAGTAAGTAGTCCTAACATAGAATCTGTGCTCAATATATCAACAGCCTTGTTTTTCAGAGATGGTGTTGTGTTTTAAGTTAAAGGTCACATAGAATGGTCTTTTTGAACCAAAAATTGAGATTACCAATGTCTACTTAGATAAATTAAATAATATTTATGGTCAAAAACCTCATAGTGTCTTCAGATGAAGCCAGTTTATTGCTGCTCTCTGACAGCCTCTGAACAGGCGCTCTGTTTCTGAGCTAATGCCCGCCCCCCAGAACACTGAGTCTCTTGTGATTGGCCAGCTACCAGCTGACTGACTGCTCCGTGGTGCTTCTTCTTCTTCTTCAGGTTGAATGTCCACGTCCACGACTGGGAGTAGCTGTTGGGGGAGGGTTTGTTGTACATGCCACTGCTGCTTATCTTGTCTATACAGCATGTGCCAGTGTACACACATATACACACACTTACCATGCATAAGGTAAACATAAAGTGAGACTTGTAAATAACGTAAAAATGTGGGACACTCTGCATCTATACATGTTGTTTAGATATGGAGGGGTGTCTTAATAGCCTTGGTACTGATTGTTATTTTAAATGTATCTTCTATTTAGGTGAGGTCTTGAGGTCTAGAATTATTATGTTGTTCAGCATCCAGCACAAACTCAAGCTGTTTCCTATTTTTAACCCATGTCACCATAAAACACACACTCACAAAGTAAAGGTAAACAAAAATTTTATTGGAAATGAATTGCGATGTCGATTTTTAGTTATATTTCAAGGTGAATGCCGCATAAATTACACCTCTGAGCCTCTATCCATACTGTTCTGTTTCTCATGCCTGAATAAATGCAGCCAACTACACAAATGGCTCCACTGTTTCTACCTTGACTGACACACAGTTGACACAGTTATTCTGCTGTAAAACAGCATTATGAAATTAAAAGCTATTCTGAAAAACACCACCATGAAATACTGTAAATAGCTATTTAGCTACTGTGAAAAACAACATTGTTCAATTATTATGTAGTACTCAATGATAAAATTATGACAAGATTATTTAATAATAATAAGTATTTCATAATAATGGGAATTAAATTATAATATTGGGAATTATTTCATAATAATGGGTTCGTATTTAATAATAATGAAGTGAGACATTTTAATCCTGTACTTTCTGGAAGATAGAACTACACTACATGTTTTGAATTCATACAGTACGATTTATCAGTGCAAAATCACACCCATTGCACCCATTTGTGTCAGAAATGCTGTATATATTCAACTTATCGTGAATTTAAGATTTGCATTTTTGAGTGTGAACTGACTCAGATTGAAAGAGAAAAACAATATGCACCTTTAAACTCATGGCGCTGAAGAGGCATTACATAGTTTATTCAATTCCATTTATCTTATTAAACCAACTGTGATCTTATGAACCTGGCACTCATCAATTTATTGTACCGATATCGTGCTGATGATCCCCGATGCAGCTAATTAACCTACTGTATTTACTTGACTAATAAAGAGACATATTCTGTGCTTGTTGAAGTCAGAGAAAACATTCAAGCTTTTGTGTCTTTTTTGTGTTTGGGCTGCATTTCATATTCTCTCAGATGAAAACACATCCAAGTACAACTGCAGGGTTTGGGTAAACTGGTGAAGTAAAGAAGGTTTGTTCAAAGAGTTAACGTGTAGAGGCCAACATGTAATTAATTAACCATTTCCCGAGGGCAGAAAATGACAGACACATTTCAAGGTTTCTATTACAGGGTGTTCAGTTGCAGGCCTCCAGGAGCCTCCGGGGGCTGCCACATCTCAGGAATCTCTTGCACTCAAATCAGATACATGATAAATATTCAATGACATTTGGGCTTATGGGCAACAACAGGCTCTGTTTCCCTGAACTTGATGGAAACAGGGTGGGTGGGTGGGTGGAGGGGGTTGCTTGATGGGGCAACGTTATACAGATCCTCAAACCAAAGCACACGTCTGCATCAACAGCCCCTCAGGATTCACCCTCTGATCTCCAAAACCGTAGACGCCAGTGTCAGTAAGCAATCCTCACAGCACACTCCTCCCCTTACAGGTGAAAGCATGCCGCAGGACCAAAACCAAGTTCACATGAAAGAGGGAAGTGGAATTCTACCAAAGCTAACTGCTAAAATGTTGTACATATAAAAATGTGCGACCCTTAATGATCACTATTGTCCTCATGACTGTACTGCTTTGTTTGCTCATCTCCTGTTCCTCCCAGTGAAGAGTTAATGTTGGCTGTGTTTGCATTTGCTGAAGTCACTCTCTGACAGCATGATCAATAGAACAGATTACTTCATGCTGTTAGCTATCACCTTTCTTTCACTGCTCTGTACGGTATATGAGCTCAGCACAGCTGTGATGTTGAGTACGAGCCGTTTGGTAGTGTCAGCCCGAAATGTTATCGATTGTTTTTTTGTTTTAGGGCAAATAAATCACAGAATTGTTTGGCCTTTGGTATCTGAAAACAACCATTCAAACAAACCAACTCTGAAGCTGAATAACGTAAATCACTGCCACACATGTTGAACCAAGAGGTATGCTAATGATATGCTGCAACACGACAGCCCGGGCTTTTATTAAATGCAAATGTCAATGTTAGAAGTGACATTTGTATAAAATATTAAGAATAATATTGTTTGACAGGAGCCAATGCCTGGCCAATTCCACAAATATTCACTTTCAGTTCTTAATGCTGATTAAAAACCAATCAACTCGTCCATACATGGTGTGGCGTGATTTACCACCGTGGAGATTTTTAATGCAAATAATAAAACTACCCAAATAAGGTAAGACAGCACACAAGATGGAGACACCAGCACCCAATTACACCAGCCTCATCCAGAAACAGAAATAATGGAAGTCTGTGCAGTATAGAAAGCTAAATAGCTAAATACAAACCAATTGCCTTTAAACAATATGAATTGATATCAAATAAACACTTTATCTAATTTTATCTCATATCTCAAGTAAATTGTACAAATAATTTAAACCACAAGTGGGCACAGATCACCGGTATAAATTGGACCACAAATAATTAGCAGGAGACAAATTTACTGTATGTCAGATGAAAACCCTACAATTACACACACAAAAAAGGCTAGTAAAAAGGCACATGATTCCATTCCACCTTTGCAAACCATAGCACCACCTATTTTACTGTGACTGGCTGACAAGCAAAGGAAACACCAGTCTGTCCTTCCTGCCATCTTCATTCTCCTATACAGTGGTCTGTATTTATATAATGCTTCTCTAGTCTTGATGGCCACTCAAAGTGATTTTACGCTACAGTTTTGCCATTCACCCATTCATTCATTCAACTTTCATACAGTGCAACCACAATATGTACTCCATTTTCTCTCACACATCTTACATACCCATTCACAAAGAGTATCCACTGATACAGAGAGAACATCAAATTCTCCATTCAGAGTGACAGCCTCCACTGTGTCCCCATGTACAGTAATAATGTTTTTAAAATTCTGTTGGCCCACTGGGACCGTGATAAACTTTAAGCAGTTTTGATTAATATGTTATAAAGAATGTGAAGTTTGACACTGCAGTGTAGGACTTTTACAGTGAGAGTTGTTACTCAATATTATAGAACACTTTTCTAAAATTGCTAAAATTAGTGTGGTTAGTGTGAGATTTGTCTCAGATTAGCCAAATCCAAAAACTATTATCATCATACAGATATCATTAGTAAGCATGCTTTGTCACTATGCCAGCGATAACAAAATGTGTTTGTAGTTTATTGTAAAGACACTAAACTGGTCCACTAGCTTTGTCGTTTCACTCCTCCACTTTGCTTTTCAAACTTTCCCTGAATATTTGCTGAAACAGAGCTGACGAAATATGATGAAAGGAAACAGCACTTGTGATGAAATTACTCGCCATAGTCTTCTTGAAAGTTAATTAGTGCCGTATGAGTTGAAAAACAAAGATTGACCTAAAGATAGACCTTAGAGTGGTATTAATTTCACTGTATTGATGGAGGCCAGGCAATGAGGCTGATACTGTGTCTCTGGTAAGACATTTGACAGAGGGAAGTGGGTCCCATGAATACTTCATGGGCTTTGGATTCCATATTACTACACATCCACAACCTGTTTGTCCTGCTTGAAATCATCCACTCTATGTCACAGGAATGCCGCAATTTACAGACATGTGATATTAAAAATAAATAAATTATGAATTATTATTATTATTATTCTAAGTGCAGTTTAATATGCACCTATGTTGACCTAAAATCAGTACAAGTTGGAGTCTGTAGCCATCACCATGGTGTTGCACTGCAGGAGAAACTGAAACATCCAGTCTTGTCACAGATAATCACAGCAGTCATTTATTCTGTCTTGTTAAATTCTGGGCTTGGGGTCAGTCTCAGGCCCGTTGAGTTCAGCTGCAGCTCACAGGAGGTCAAACAATTTGATAATAGGTTGGCAAATTTTTGGTTTTATTTTCACCCATTTAGTAGAGTAAGTACTTTATTATTTCAGTATTATTGAACAGGCAATTTAGCATGCTCATCTAATATAGAATGTACCTTTTTATTGAGAGTGATGTACACAATTAGCAAGCCCGTTGTTTCAGGAACTTACACACAAACTGCTGTTTGTTATTTATATTTGCTGCTTCACAAATTATGTGACATTTCTTCTATTTGTGGGAAATGTCTAATATTGCAGCGGATTGCATATAAATGTGTAAGTAGTAGTCTTTGATCAGCTGATCAGCTGCTCCTACAGATACCTCAGTCTAAATGCAAGCTCAAAAGCAGTGTTTTTCACCCACACCAACACAGCAGCTCTTTTAACCTGTTTGAAGTGCCTGCTCAGCAGTCAGTAACACAATACGCAATAACGCACAATAATATATGCAGCTGCGTTCCATCAGGCGGAGAGATGCAGCCACTCACTGGGAAAATCAAATGGATATACTGTCAACACGAGTTGAAATGTAGAGCTTATACAAGACAAAGTGCAAAAGAAAATGACAGGAAATTACTTTTGCCTTGAGATCAGAGGAGGAGGAGAGACAGGCTCAAACCTTTTCCTGCTTTTGGAAAATAATTGTTAATTAAACCCAAACAAAGTATATGACAGGCAGAGAAGTGGGAGGACAAGCTGCTAAGACTGCTGAAGAAAATAATCGAAAAAGTTTTACCTACGTATGTTACTGGAATACAAACCCCGATTCTATAATAATAATTTTGCAAATCATTTTCAACCTATATTTAAATGGATACACTACAAAGACAAGACATTTAATGTTCAAACTGATAAAGCTTGTTGCCTGCAACATATTCCAAAAAAACTTGGACAGGAGTATGTTTACCTCTGTGTTATATCACCTTTCCTTTTAACAACACTCAATAAATGTTTGGGACCTGAAGACACGAATTGTTGAAACTTTGCAGTTGGAATTCTTTCCCATTCTTGCTTGATGGACTTCAGTTGCTCAACAGTCAACAGGGTGTCCGTTGTCTTATTTTGTGCTTCATAATGTGCAACACAGTTTCAAAGGGAGACATGTCTGAACTGCAGGCTCAGGCCCAGATCAGCTGGCTGTGATTCTGGGTGTTCACTTTGAATGGCAGAGATTTAATGGTAGAGTGTTTCTGAGTCCATGTGATAATATCCTTTCTGAATGATGATGAATGATGTTGGTTTTAAATGCAATCCTGCCTGAGGGATCAAAGGTCACGTCTGTTTATTGTTGGTTTCGGGTGCCTTACATGCAGAGATTTCTTTGGATTCTCTGAATGTTTTGATGATACTATGTAGATGATGGAATCTCTAAATTCCTTGCAATTGTATGATTGCAAGGAAACAGAAAACATTGTTCTTGGACTATTTGCTTGTAAATTTCTGAGGTATTTGGGGATGGGGATTTTATACCCAGTCATGACACTCACCTGTTTTCAATTAACCTGTTCATCTGTGAAAAGTTCAAAACAGGTGTTCTTTGAGAATTCCTCAGGTTTCCCAGTCCTGTTGCTCCTGTCCGAGCCTTTTTTGTAATTTGTTGCAGGCCTCAAATTCAAAATGAGTGAATATCTGCCAAAAAACCAAAAAAAAAAAAACCAAAAAAAACAAACAAAACAAAGTTTATCAGTTCAAACATTAAATATCTTGTCTCAGACGTATATTTAATTGTATATAGGTTAGTGTTGGTTCGTTCGTTCATAGTGTAAGAAACACAGGAATAATTATTTTATGCAAGATTTGATTATATTTATCAGTGCAGCACTCTGATACCTTTCATAGTGTCTGCTGCATGTTCGATAAAACCAACAATATGACAAAAACAGCGGAGTGAGACAGATCCTGTCACTGCGAGGAAACAGTACGTGAACTAGTTCATCAGCTGATTCGTTCACACTGACTGAGATTAAGACTTGAGTGAATCGGCGGTTTAAACGTGTTAATCTCCAAGATTTATCAAGAAAATGTTTAAAATCTTATTATTATTTAACGGAGGAGGCTGGTGCATTTAGCGACAGCCCTAACTAAAGCCGGCGACAGTGAGCTGAATTACAACCCACTCAGCTCCCAGTTCCTCTCATAGTGAGGAAACAGTACGCTAACCGGTTCTTCAGTTAACGAGTCAGCCCTCGCCACGTACATACTGGTAAAGTGACTGAAAATATGTGCGCTCTGAGTGAATCAGCGGTTTACACTGTCAGAATCAGCCTCAGCAAATCCAGAAACAATGCCAGTTCATGCCAAACTGTAAATCACTTTAAAGGAACCAAAAGCCCCCAAAAGGCATGTAATCGCTAATGTATATTAAGGAAATTCCTAAAATGTAATATTTAACGGTAGAGTCTGGTGTATTTAGCGACAGCACTGCAAACAGCTGGCGATAGTGAAATGAATCACAACCCCTTCAGCTGTGAATCAGTTCAGCAAGTAAGTCAGACGTAGTCTGTGCTCCGGTCATGCAGGAAGAAGTGAACGATTTGGTGAACAAATCTTTTTAATGAAGGAATTGGAAAGATTCAGTACACCTAAAAGAACAGTTGTTGCCATCACTAATATAGGTCAAAAAGGATTTGGAAATCATTGTATTCTGCTTTTATTCACATTTTACACAACGACTCAACTTCATTGGAATTGGGGTTTAGATTTTCAATAATAAGCAGGTCAAAGATATGTTATATAATTAATTAGCCATGGTCGAGAAAAGAGACGTTCTTTAATATCTATTTCAACTCTGTGAGCAACACACTTGTGGGTCTGTATGTTACAAATGATAGCTTTTTAAATATAAAATAACACTTGTAAGAGCTAATGTGTCATTTATGTAGGTGCTAGTTTTGCCCATTAATAATAATAATAATAATAATAATAATGATAATAACAATAATAATAATACTGACAAATATTACTTACTTAACTATAATATTAAACTTGTCTCTTCATCTCCATCATCACTGGAAATTACAGATAATAGCAGCTACAGTCAAAATAATAATTCTGGCTGCTGCTCTTTGTAGTGCTGACAAAGGCCAGTGTAATCAGTTGTGCAAATTACTCAGGAAATTACTTGAAAGACTGTTGTAACTTGATGTACAAAAAGCAGCTACTCCATTCATTTTTATTTACTAAAGAGAAAGTACTTAATTTTATGGGATGATATACAGTAATTCTTGATTGATCCTCATGGGGGAAATTCAGGCAATACAGCAGCAGAAGTACAGAATACATTCTGGTAAAGTACACTAGACGAAAACGAAACATACTAGGGTTAGGGATAACCCTGAACCCTAACACGAACAAAATAATGGAATCACAAGTTACGAATAATTCAACATGATGGGTACTAATGTGGTTTAACAGTATGGGACAGACTAAACATTCAGATGCATATTCATAAAAAAACTAAACAGAACTAAAATAAATTACTTAATTATTTTAAGGTAATCATTGTCATAGACTAATGAAAACAATAATGAAATAATAAGAACTGGAATCAGCAATACATTTGTCTTGTCTTTGTCTTGCTCTTCTGTGTTGAGCTGTGGTGGCTGAATGCATTGTCTTGCCTAAACCCCACAACCAATAAACTGTACCCAGAGACTTTCTTTCTGCTTGTAACTGTCCCATGAAACCATAATAAACAGATGGCATATTCATCTGCTGTTGGTGCTAACAAGCCTTCACGTCTCTTATTACCGTTAATAAGGCGTTATAAAATGACTGTTTCAGTTTAATGATGTAAAAACAAGACTCACTGCCTTATTTCCATACAGCAGCAGAACAGAAAACTGTGCTACATTGGGCATGGCTGTTTGAAAAAAAAAAAAATCCACCTCTTTCTGCAGAACTGAGTCACAGAATTGAAATCTGAGAAGACTATTGAGAGTTTACTATTACTGTGGTGAGTGTACTGAACAGAACTTTGTGAAGCTGTCAACATGGACGACTTCTCTACATGTTTTGTTGTAATTTATGCTGTAGGTGTACCATTTACTGCCCAAAGTGTACACTCCCTGTAAATGTACTGTATTATGTCCATTAAGGAATATATTAGTCATGTCATGTTCTGTCTCCTGGCTGGCGTAGTTTTTGGTTTTGTTTTGTCAACTTCCTTTTGCTCCGGAGTTTTGTTTCTCTATACTCTATTTCTCACTCTATTTCTCCTCTATTTTTCTCTTCTATTGAACATCTGCCTCTTTCAAATCAAAGTCTTCTGTGAGATATAAAATATGCCAGCTGAAATTCAGCATATTATCAGCAGCATCAGCATCTTGTGTCCTTATCTCAGAGGGAAAAAATAAAAAATAAATGGAAGTTTTTATCTCAGAGGGTTTTTGCTGTCCATCTGATCCCCGAAACCCTTCATTAAAGTATTTTTTCTTTAACTCTAAAGAATTGTTATTGGATTACAATGTGATTTAGATCCTTGCAGCTGAATGTCTTCACTTAAACGACAAAATACCCTTGTTGTCATGTTCAGGCATTACAGTTGTGTATTGAATGGGTATCTGTTTCGTCAGGAACAGAGAGGAATCAAGACTCCAGATCAAACACCTCTTTTTTCTTTGAACAAGCTCACAACATAGAGAACAAAGGGAAGGAGAACCAGTCATAGTTTTTTTTCACACTGTGATAAAGGGCATATATTTTAGGAATATGCTTGGGCATCAGGTTAGCTAATTACTATTTAAATTGATCATTTCATCATAATCACGGAGGCTTCAAGATAAGACAACTGTATTACTTAGTGGTGTACCCCCTTTCTTATGGGTAGACAATAAATAGGTTCTTTAACACCGTTATTTTAAAAGATAAAAAACACGAGATATATGATGGATTGGAGTCCATGGACTGGAGTCAGTCTGTGTAATAACTGCGACTATGGAGTGCAACAAGCACTCCTCCCTTTCCAGAGAGTGTCAGGAAATTACATTGGCTCTCATATATCAGAAAGGACTCAAGATTGATGCAACAGAAGAGGAAACAAGGTAGGGCGAGATGGAAGCAGATGACCCACTGTGATGACCCCTAAAGGGAGGAGCTGAAAGGAGAAGAAGATCATTTAATTGGGCAGAGTTGTTCTTCATTTGTGTGGTAACCTCCCATTTCAACATGTGAAACATGGCAGCCAGCAAGATCCTTGGTTTAAATCCATATTAAAGGTAACAAAAACTCTTTTTATTTAAAAGCAATTATACACTTATTCAAACATACTGATGAGGAATGTTTAAAATGTTTTTCCAAAAACCCTCCCAAATTTAACACACAAGACCATTAATCCATAAAACATAGTTCTAGCGAAATTGTATGCACCTTTGTACAAAACTGAAGCCAAAGTGCTTGTGCTTGGAACATCATTTTGAGCCAGTGATTGCAGAGTGGATTCCACTGATACACCAGCTCAAGTGTGAGTCTCAAAGTAGCAATAAAAAACTAATCAAATCCAAACTCCTCAGAAACAGACACCCACTTTGGGAAAAAATTGGTATGTACTGATTTAGTTTGAGCCCAATTTAAAGCCAAAAAATAAGTAATACCGCAAGTGATTCTAAACATTTCACTTCTTGTTTAAAATGACTGACTTCCTGTTGGGTGAAGTTCATGTCAGTAAACATGTTCAGGGCAATTCCCTTGCCTCACATATCAAATTTTATCAACATTGGTTAATATACAATAAAGTTATATGGCACTTCCTATTTAAAATGGCCGACTTCCCGTTGGCCGTTGGGTCAATCTCATGTCCCTAAAGTGTTCAGGGCAGTTCTTTTGTCTCACACCTTGTGCGCTCAGATGCTAATGATCCAGCTCCATGTTTGTAGCTGGATCATTTGGCTTTATTTTTGGGTGTGGCCATATTGTCTTCTTGTTTTAAGTCTATGGTCTCATCTATTTCCAAGCAAGACATTGTTGTTTTGTCAGTGTTGGATTTTTAACCAGATAACAGACCTTGTTTTTCTTAAATGTCATCATACAAATTTGAGTAAAAGGCATTTTATTTTATGGATGATGTTGGTGAAATGCCACAAATTTGCAAATAAAAAACACACAAGAGTACAGATTTCTATCTGAAATTAACAATAAGCATGACGTAGCTTTAATCACACTGAGATATATAGTATGTTACTGACATATACTAAAGGAATTTGACAGCAACCATGCAGGTCATGATGCATTTAATCAGTTTCAATGTCACATCACAGAGAATATGCTGCATGAAGCTGGAAAAGTGGAAAAAACAGCACTTTCCTGAGTGAAGCACCTCAGAGCACTTAACCATGTCCCTTCCATCTCCAGCAACGCTGCTCTGTTAATTATATCTCTTTCCTTCAGCATTCCTTTTTTAGATTTGTATTTACACATTAAGTAATACACATTCAGAACAATGGCAAAGAGATCATCTATAATTTAATGTACTAAAGCTTTAATGCGGAACAGGAATTGGAGCCAGATTTGCTTTCTACATTTTTTTGTTTTAATAATGGCTTGATTCAGACCATGTGAATGGTGCAGACAAGCTCATTAAAGGCTGTCTCCCTCTGGGTGACAGCAGCCATTTGTTTAAAAGCTTATCATTCCAGATATGATAAGTCAAAGAAAAAACGTGCTTGCAGAGACACAGGACAAATAATGGCAAATACCTGCTTCACATCATAGCTTGTTAAATCTGTTTCATTGAAAACATAAAACCAGTGGCAGTTCAGTTATTTTTATTCTCAACATTCATGGGCCACATTGAAAACATACACTATGCATTTTATGTTTTTTTTATTTAAGTTTTGTGTCTCTGTCCTGATTTGACTTTTATTGTGATTCTATTGTTATTTCTTTATTTTTAACAGCATATTTTTGTAATTGATGCAAAGGACGTTGTGGTGCTACATATGTGAAAGGTTGTAAATGCACAGATTTGGACCCAGATGGAGCAACAGACAAGTTAAAATGTTCAAAGGGATTAATTGAAAAAAGTGTAATGATTCAGCAGTGCTGTATCAAGAGGAAAAGGAGGGGCAGGTTGGCACTGGTGTGGCAGGCGTGTTGGAAGAAGCTGGCTGGTAGTGGTTGCGAAGGTCCAGTAACACGTTGATGCACAGTTCACCAGAGGGTTCACACTGAAGCAGATAGAGGAAAAACAAAGTAAGGATGCTCAGATTAAGCTCTAGGAAGAAAACCAGTTCAAAGAACAAAAAGGTGTGTTATAATCATCCAATCTTCCAAGGACCAGAAGGAGAGGAGCCAGCAGACATGCATGAAGTGATGGAAATGCTCTTGGCATATGACAAACTAAATTCACTTGAAACGAACTCTAGACCTTTTATCTGCTCCTTGTAAATAATGAGGGAATAACACACACCTAGCCATGGAACAGCCAATTGTCCCATTACTTTTGGTCCCTTAAAAAGTGGGAGGCAAATATACAAACTGTTGTAATTTCTACACCGTTCACCTGATCAAATTAAAGATGAAAGTCTGCATTTAAAGAACATCTTGTTCATTTTATTTCAAATTCATTGTGGTGGCATATAGAGCCAAAAAGATTGGAATTGTGTCGATGTCCCAATATTTATGGACCTGACTGTATATATACTACCAGTCAAAAGTTTGGACACACCTTCTTATTTAATGGTTTTTCTTTATTTTCATGACTGTTTACATTGTAGATTCTCACTGAAGGCATCAAAACTATGAATGAACAGATTTGAAATTATGTAGTAAACAACAAAGTGTGAAATAACTCAAAACATGTTTTATATTTTAGATTCTTCAAAATAGCCACCACTACTGGGATCATTTTAGAGTGTCCAATTAACAATGATCAGCCCAGACCTGGTGGGGGCTTAATGCAGCAACCTTCCAGTTATAAGTTATAAGTAAGTTCCCTTTCCACTTAGCCATGGCCTACCTCTCACACTCAGGATATAAAAATCATAATATTTATTGACAATAACCTTGTTCTTTCTCTCCCCTAGTTTGTGCCTTTCATCCCTGTCCTCTCACTCTCTCTCTCTCCTCATTCAGCAGGTACCTACAATTCCTACCCTGCAGGATCAAGATAATTCATATTACTGCTTATCTAAATGATTTTGTAATACTATAAAAATATAATTACCTATTCAGAACTATCCTGACTAATATACAACTGTAACATTTGCTCTTGGTCTATCTCACCTGTCTCTACCTCACCTCCCGCTCTTCCTTTCTCTCCCCTGCCTTGTCCCCCCAACTTTCCTCTGTCCCCCATTTTTCCTTTCACCCCAGTCAGTCGAGGCAGATGCTGCACAGTCTGCCAGAGATTTCTTCCTGTTAAAAGGGATTTTTTTTCCTTTTAACAGGTGGTCTTTGGATGAACTGTAGGGCTTTTCCTTTTTCTCTCAATAATATTATAGGGTTTCTGCCTTACTATGGAAAGTACCTTGAGATAATGGATGTTGATATTTGGTGCTATAAATTGATTTGATATTGATATTTTACAATTAATTGATAAAAAAAGAAAAGTTACTTCTTGAACTACTATGCAAATATCACTCTAGTTGAACTGCTAGTAAGCTACTGAGGAAATGAGGACGTGATAGAACTGCTAGGTGATTACATTTAATAACAATCCAACATTGCATTGAGGTATGTAATACAACATTAAAAATAAAAACATAAATACATGCCTCATGTCATTGTTTGAGTGAGCTAAATGTGCATAATTTTCCTGGAGAATCATTGGTCTATTGCAGAAAAAAAAGAACAATTCAATTCAATTCAATTCAATGTTATTTGTATAGCGCCAAATCACAACATACATTATCTCAAGGCACTGTACATAATAAGGCCAAAACCTTTACAATATTACAGAGAGAGAAGAAACTCAACAGTTCACACAATGAGCAAACACTAGGCATCAGTGGAGAGAAAAAACTCCCTTTTAACAGGAAGAAATCTCTGACAGAACCAGACTCAAAGATGTGCGGTCAAGAGGGAGGTGAGGGAGAGACAGAAGAGAGAGACCAGGAGCAAATATACAACAGTTGTATCAAGTTTAGAGTCAGTTATGTCATGTTTATAGAACTACAGTGTCATTTATACAAGCAGCAGCAAACATTAATGATAAGAAATTATACTGATGAACTTTTAATCAGAGCATAGTAACAATGACAGCAGTATTATTGTTACTGATAATAATAATAATAACATCATCAAAACTGGATCTGGATGCTGCAGCCTGCAAGATGAGGACAGAGGGAGAGAGAGAATGGAAGGAAGCAGACATAGACTATAAGCTTTATCAAAAAGGAAGGTTTTAAGTCTAACTTTAAATACAGAGACAGTGTCCGCCTCCCGAACCGACATTGGCAGTTGGTTCCACAGGAGAGGAGCCTGGTAACTAAAGACTCTGCCTCCCATTCTACTTTTATGGACTCTGGGAACTACAAGTAAACCTGCGTTTTGGGACCGAAGTGATCTGTTAGGCTGATATGGTGAAATTAAATCTTTAATATATGATGGGGCCTGATCAATAAGTGCTTTGTACGTGAGGAGGAGGATTTTAAACAACAGACATACAGTAAATTGAGAGTTAAAGACTTATTTTTTTGGTCGAGCGGGAAACGTTAGCTGTTGTCTGTGTTCACAGAAGGACCATCTTTATAATTGCTAGTAATGCAGCAGGCAAAATAATTACATATCTTAAACTGTAAAACTGTATTATTATAAACAATACATGTTTTCATGAATTTTTCTTCTAACAGCACACTGATATGCACCCTTATTGCTGAGGCTTTTATTTTGAAAGATATAGGACAACTTCTAGATTATGTGTCTCCCCTTTTTTGAGTCTTTAATTTTGGTTTAAGATTAAAAAATGGAAAAACACTTATGACAATATAAAACGAGTAAGGAAAAAATGACCAAAAACTAAAAACAGCAGTTTGGATTGGTTTTTCATTTTTGGATTTGTTTTTTTTTTTTTAATTTAATTTTGAAATAAAAAGAGAATTATGCTTTTGTGTTTTTTAACTGGAAAATGAATTACAAAGTACATTATGATTAGTAGACCATAGATGGTATTTTTCACAGTGAGCTACATGGTTTTCCACAGCAATACATTAAAAATAATTGAATCCAGATGAGTAATAAGAGAAAGAATTTGCTAGCAGCAGACATATTCCATGCATGGACAACAGTGACACAGCAGATCAGTGTGTAACGAATTTGGCTCAAACCTTATATACATACAAACTTCTTTTTTCAGTCAGGCCATTCCAAAGAATACAGGTGTACAGACTTATGCATTAAATTTACCTTCCATTTGTTTTGTAATCAAATTCTCCTTATTTGTGAGGTTTCAGCTTTTTAGCTGTTTCCTCACTCACCATAAAACTTACCTGGATAACATTTGTCTGTCAGAATGTGGCACAGTGGGTTGTCTTTGACATTTTTCAATATCTCTTAAGAAGTATGACTTTCAAATATATAGTACTATTCTTTTCTAGCCAGCTGCCATTATGTTTTTCACTGATGACAACAGCTACAATTGTGTCTGACCATAGCATGAGAGGCACACAACCAGAAGGGACCAGCTGAAGGTTGGTTAGTGTACAGCTTTAGGTTTTTACTTTTGTCAGCATTTTTATTATAAAAAACTATTTCAAGTAAAGACAACCACTGAGTACTGTAATACTTGTGAATCTCTTCTTGTGAAGATGTCTCTAATCTGTTTTAAAAATGTTTTAATCATGTTGTGACAATTGTGAAGGGTTAATCTGCTACAGACATGTGCTGTCTGTATTTCACCTCCATTACAGCTGTCTCCCTGTGGCGGTATCTAGTATCTGCTGCTCAGGATGTGGTGCAACAATTAATCCTCAGATTGATTAACTTCCTATTGAATTGCCCCCAAATTAAAAAAAAAAAAATCAGTCTATTGAAATCACATTTGCATTAAAGCTAAGAGTCATAACCTCTTAAGTTAAGTCAGTGGAGCATTTCGTATTGGAGAAGGGAGGTTTTAAATCAGCCACACTAACTGGGATTACATTTTACTGTGCAGCCTGAACCTCAGTGACTCCTGGCTCGAGAACACACGTGGGCATGACACAGCCTGTGGGACACATGCAGCCCTTTCACTGTCCCTGACTGGCCCGTGTGAGGTTTATTAGAAATAACAAGGTTCTAGAGTGTGACATGCACCTAACAGGGTTTACCATACATTGATCAAGTGGTAGATCAAGTACCATACAGTGACAGAAACAACACTGACATATCATAACATTCTTTTTATACACACAGATCAGCTGAAATTTCTGCTCCTCCTTTTCACACAGCGCTTACAGCCTGTATCGAACAGCAACACTATGAATGATGTTTGTGGTATTTTTCTTCCACAAGCGTCTTAGTTTAAGTCCTGCAAATAGCATTAGCTTGCTAGCACCCATCTCTAAAATCCATACAACATCCAGTGTGACCACAGAATTTGTGTGCGTGTGTGTAAGTGTGCAGCTTGCACCATGCAGGTGGGATGGTGCCATGTGGTGTCAGATAGATAGATAGATAGATAGATAGATAACTTTATTTATCCCAGAAGGGAAATTAAGTTGTCACAGTAGTCCAGTATTAACCAGTAATCCACCAAAATCTAACAATTGGTAACTTGGTAACATATTAATAATAATAAAATATCCAGCACAAATTATGTATGATAGGCATACATTAATCATTTGTATATTTTACTTTTCACTCATATTTTTTTTGCGGGACTGCAGTTTATGGTCCCACCCGCCTGCTCATTGTGCAAGCTTTCAAAATGTGTCCCGCACTGCACTGTCTTGCTTCAGTCCCGCGGGAGTGATATAGACCTCACCTTGAAATGAAACATTTGTTCCTCGAGGTGTGCGTTCTGTTCTCAGTAGGTGGTGCAATGACTGGTACATCATCATGGACTGATTTGCCCTAAATACGCTGTAGAAGATGAAAAATAATGGAGACAGGGCGGAGGACTGCTGACATACTTTTGACCACTAACACAGTTGCTGTGGTAACCTGCATACAGATCTAAGGCAGGTGATGACAGTGTTTGTCTGGGCCTGCTGTGTGGCTAGTGGGAACACCAAATGTTGAAATGTGTTTTAAACTATGATTTTTACAAAACAAGACAATGTAACTACGAGTGACAGGTGACTGGGGAATAAACCGTGAGCTGAAATAACAAAAACCAGGTATAACTAATATAAACCAGGTGAAGGTAATCAAAAAATGAGAAACACCAGAAAATACAGACTAACAAGGCACAAGCACATACGCTGAAAAAAACAAAAAACAAAAAAAAAAAACAGGAAATAAAGTGAACAATATATACAGGGAGAAAAATTTCACTCAAACCAAAACTGAACACTGAAGAAGAAAACTAAATCACAAGAAGTAAATAAGAGGTGGAGGTTCAGACAACTGAGACAAAGACAAACTACTGCTGAGCAATAATGTGACAATTTAATGGAATTATCACCTTTTTGGCAGGATAATGGAATCAGACCCTGTTGGTGTCAGTACAACGCATTGTCTTTGCTATGGACTAATTTAATTTAATTCTCTGTAGACACTGCACAATGCATATGTGTCTTTTTATAGCAGTGAAGTATGAACAAGTTCCTTGACTGAAACAGAAATAATAATAAACTGCAAGATAAGATGAGATGGCAAAATTCAAAATGTAAGAAACATTACATTTATTTTAGTTTTAGTTTTTTCAGGTGTAGCTGCAGAATTGAAAATGTGGCTTAGTCTTGGACTTCCACTGATCACATTTCCATTGATAACACATTAGAGCAGCACTTTCAGACTGAGAATTTAGTTCACTTTCAGCAGATAATATATTTTATTAAAAGGCTCTCAGTGCAATCAATCTTTCCAAGGGGATATGAAAAATATGCTAAATAAGTTTGATCAGCAGCAGCTTCTTAGGGCCCATACACTTTTCATTATGATCATAGTGCAGCACAATTAGGCTCAAGGGGGTGCTTTGAAATTGTGAGAACAAATATTTCACAACTGGAAAATTTGTGTCAGGCTTACTCAGCCAGTTAGTTTTATCCAAGTTTTTGGGACAGTGCAGCGTGATTATCATAGTGCAACTTGAGAAGACAACAATACTGATCTGCTTCAAAGGCAATGTGCTTGTCAAAGTCCTTTAAAAGCTCATTTTCAAGCCAGAAAGTGCCAGAGGGAAAACCACTAGGCACTTTGATCTTGCCAGGTCCATAGCTTTTGATAAGAGCTTCTGAAGCAAATGAGGTAAACACTGTCATTCAAGAAGCAAGCTTGGTTGTATGGCATGTTAATTCATGTAAGCTGCAGTAAGTTCAAACTGCTGTGCAAGGGGACTGATCCAAATCCGAGATGTGAACATGTTAGCTGTGTCAATTTGTACTGAACTTCATTGCATTTTGAATTTCTCAAAAAAAAAAAAAAAGTCTGACATGAAAGGGATCAGAATAAATGTATGCATTGCAATGTAGAAATTATGACCTGTGTGTCAGAGGATAGAGAAATTCAAAGCAACACTATGGCAGACATAGACATACGATGAAAGCAGGACAATGTCCTAACATTCAGCCTGGTTTGTATATGCGCCAGAAAGACTCACTTGCTGTAAATTATCCAGAGTGGATCAACACGTAGCTTGCAAGCAAGCTATTGGTAGATCCCAGTCTCCTTCCAAGCATCTTGCCTACTCTTTTTTTTTTTTTTTGCTTTTCAAGAGTAAATGGTACTTTTTTAGAACCCGCTCTATCGAGGTTCCAAGCAAGCTGAGCCATGTGACGTCTCGGCCACTGATTGGCATTCAGTGTCATCATCGGAAGAATCATGAGCATGACATCCAACACAGGAATTAAACCAAACTGTAGATTGGTTATACAGATTTAAAAATCCTGAAGATGTGTTAATCTGCAACATTTAACAAGGACATTTCTCAAATCTCCCCTGGTTTAAATTTACTTCCTGTTTTATTTTTGTATTATGCTTTAATTCCTGGGAAAGCTTTTTGTTGCAGGAGGCTGGTTGACAGGTGTGGCGGAGACAACAGCCACACAGCTGTTTCCGATTTCCTAATCAGCTGTTCCCTTTCTTACTCTGATTTCCTGCTGCCTGGTATCAGCACATCTTTCCAGTCATGTCCGATAACCTTCGTCACGCCATTGCTTATCGAAACTAATCTCTTGATCTTTGACTGCTTGTTTTTGTTGGATTTTTCTAATGCTTGCCTTTTTTGTTCCTGTTAATATCTACCAATCCCTGAGCTTCGCCTTGCCAGCCGGCCAGCCAGCCAGAGCGTTTTCTGTTTAGCCCCTTTGGACTGGTTATTTAAGTTTTTGAATTTTGTGAATAAACCTTGTTTAATCCCTCAGTTGATTTTGATACAAATCATGATAATACGCGCTGACCTTTAAGACATGGACTCCGCAGAATTGGAAGCCCTTCAACAAGCGGTTGCTGCGCAAGCGGGTGCCGTGTCTCACCATGATCAAGTACTCGAAGATATTATGGACTCTATCCGGACACTCACCTCTAACATTACCCACATCTCTCGCTACCTCAGCGATCCTCCACCTGCTTCCACTGCTAAATTGACTACGCAAGTGGCGTCGTCGGACCGGAACCATTCTCTTGCTCAGACTCGTATCTCCTCTCCACACCGGGAACCGCCGATACCCACTCCGAAGTGCTACTGAGGGGAGGTTGGTGCCTGCACACGCTTCCTTAGACAATGTAAGTTTGTTTTTGATCAGCAACCACACTCATTCACCTCTTATAGCTCCCGCCTAGCCTATGTGTATAATCTAATTAGGGCGAAGGCTGCTCAATGGGTGAATGCTCTATGGGAATCTAATTCCCCCGTTCTGAATTCTGGTGACTCCTTTTTCTCGGAAATGACTTAAGCAGTCCTACCCCCTTTAGAGGGGCTAGGACTGCCAATCGGCTTCTGACTCTCGTTCAAGGCAAACAATCTGCAGCCAACTACTCAATTGACTTCCGTATTTTAGCTGCAGAGAGCGGCTGGAACGAGCCGGCTCTTAAAACTGTCTTTTACAGGGGACCAAATGATGAGATTAAGAATGAGCTCTACCAGAGACAAACCTGAATTCTTAGAGGCTCTTATCAGCTTAGCCATCAAAATAGACAATCGCATCAGAGAAAGACACAGGGAAGTAAGAGCGTTGAGTCAGGTCTCCCCAGCCTGTACAGCCCAGATCTGCTGCTGCTTTTTCTCCTTTCTCCTGAGACTCTCCACCCCTGGAAACCTCCGCTGCCACCACACCTTCCTTCACCTCCTTACCCACTGCTAAGCCCATGCAATTTGGGGCAACCAGGCTCACTTCCGATGAGCGGCAGAGGAGACGCAGACTACGACTATGTATCTACTGTGGACATACTGGACATTTCCGACGCGAGTGTCCACTCAGGCCTTGCAGGGGCAGCTTGCAAGGGGAGAAGAGCATCCAGGTGAGTAAGTCAGTAACCCAGCCCCGCTCTTCCCAACGGACTATGTTAGCTGCCTCATTTTTCCACCTGGGCTCCACTCAGGAGCAGATGACAACTTCATTGACTCTGAATTGGTTCGACAATTAGACTTAACCCTTACTCTGGTTAATCCCCCTCGAGCCATCTGTGCCATCACTGGCAGTTCCCTCACCACCGTAACTCACCAGACCAACCCTGTTGTTTTAACTATCTCAGGGAATCACCACGAGTTAATTTCTTTTCTATATAGTTATATATTCACCATCTTCCCCTGTGGTTCTAGGACCCCCTTGATTTAGGCTTCACAACCCCCACCTCGATTGGTCTACAGCCTTGGTGATTAGTTGGAGCAATTTCTCTGACTCACACTGTTTGTGTTTTGCTAGACCTGTCTCTCACCCACCTCACACCCCTTATGCTCCACCTGATCTATCCCTTGTTCTCCTACCATATCACGACCTCAGAGAAGTTTTCAGTAAGTCTAAGGCCCTTTCTTCACCACCTCATCGTCCCAATGACTGTCCCATAGATCTCCTACCCAGCTCCACTCTTCCCTCAAGTAAATTATATAATATCTCCCACCCCGAGAGGGAAGCGATAGAGAAATACATTTCTGAATCCCTAGCTGCCGGTTTGATTAGACCTTTGTCCTCCCCTCACAGGGCGGGGTTTTTCTTTGTGGCAAAAAACGACAAGACTCTCCGACCTTGTATAGATTATCGCAGACTAAATGACATAACTACTAAGAACAAATATCCTCTGCCACTCTTTGACCCCTCCTTTGAGCCTTTATGCAAAGCCGCCATTTTCACTAAACTGGAACTCCGAAATGCCTATCACCTTATCCGGATCCAAGAGGGTGATGAATGGAAGACTGCGTTTAATACTCCCCTGGGCCATATTGAATATTTAGTTAGGCTGTTTGGACTGACCAATGCCCCAGCAGTTTTTCAGACTCTCATCAATGACATTCTGCTACTGAGACAGACCATGTTCAACATGTCCACCTAGTTCTTCTCTCTTAGAGAATAAGCTATTTGTCAAAGCTGAAATATATGAATTTAATGTACCTTCAGTGATGTTTCTTGGTCGAGATGGTCACTAATTGGCTGGTCCCCGGGTCATGAAAGCAATTACAGCAATTTCTAGGCTTTGCTAACTTTTACCACAGGTTTATCTGGGGATATAGCAAGGTAGCCTCTCCCTTAACCAGACTAACCTCTACCTCCCTGCCTTTCATGTGGACCCCTGAGGCCGAGTGAGCATTCATTGCTCTCAAACAACTCTTCACCACCGCACCTGTCCTTGCTCACCCCGACACTTCCCTCCAATTTCATTGTGGAGGTCGACGCCTCCGACTCTGGTACCAGAGCTGTACTCTCTCAGAGAAACCCCTCTTGACCAGAAACTGCACCCCTGCGCCTTCTTTTCACATAAGTTGTCCCTTGCTGAATTAAATTATGACATCAGAAACAAAGAACTGTTGGCGGTGAGAATTGGGAGTAGAGGCACTGGCTAGAGGGAGCTGAGCACCCCTTCATCATTTGGACAAACTATAAAAACTTCTTGTACCTCCTCACCGCCAAGCAGCTGAAATGTCACTAGGTCTGCTGGTTGCAGATCCTGGGGAGGTTCAGATTCATCCTTTCCAACTGTCCTGGATCTCGAAACCTCAAGCTGGATGCCCTGTCCCGCCTTCACGACCCGGTCCAACAGGGGTCAGACGATGAACCCATCCTGCCTACTTCCTGTTTCGTTGGTGCAACTTCCTGGGACATAGAGAGGGTTTGTGGGAGGCCCAGGACACTGAACCAGACCCCGGAACCAGTCCCCCAAATCCCCTCCTCTGTGCTCTCCCATGTCCTCTAGTGGGGGAACTTGTCGAAGTTGGCGGCCCTCCATGACAGGTGATGTCCGGGAGTTCATCGCTGCATGTACCATCTGCTCCAGAGGCAAGTTCTCCCACCCTCCGCCTTCTGGTCACCTTGGTCCACTTCCGGTACCTACCCATCCTTGGTCCCATATATCTATCGACTTCATTACTGGACTTCCACCCTCCAATGGACTGATGGTTATCGTCACAATCGTCGATCACTTTTCAAAAAGTGTACAGTTTGTTCCTCTCCCTAAACTCCCGTCTGCAATGGAAACCGTGGACCTTTTAGTCAATCGTGTGTTTCGCCTTCACGGAATCCATGGATATCGTTTCTGAATGAGGACCCCAGTTCATTTCACAAATGTAGCAGGCCTTTTGCAAAGCAGTAGGCACAACTCCCAGCCTCTCCTCTGGATATCACCCTCAGTCTAACGGGCAATCAGAAAATGTCAACCCGGACCTCGAGGCTGCCCTCCGTTGCATTACTGCCCGCCATGCTTCTTCTTGGAGCATGCATCTCTCTTGGATAGAATATGCTCACAACTCTCTCACTAACTCATCCACTGGAATGACCCCCTTCTTGGCCAGCTACGGCTTTCAGCCCCCACTATTCTCATCACAGGTGGAAGAGGTTGCGGTCCCATCCATCCGGGCCCACCTTTGTCATTGCTGCGCAGTTTGGTGGACTGCCAGAGTGGCTTTCACTTGCTGCCTGGCAAGTGAAAGCCAAACTTTCACTTGCTGCCTGGCAAGTGAAAGTTTGGCTGGAGCCTGGAGTGTCCCGGCTCCAAACTACCGTCCCAGTGATAAGGTCTGGCTCTCTTCGCAAGACCTTTTTCTTTAAGTAGAGTCCAGTAAGTCTGCACCATGTTTCATCGGACCATTTGAGGTGGATTGGGCCATTAACCCTGTAGAGGTGCGGCTCAAGCTCCCTCCCTCCCTATGGATCCACCCTACCTTCCATGTCTCCCTCCTGAAGCCTGTTTCCACGAGCGACTTTGGTCCCTTTTTCCCTCGATTGATTTTGATACAAATCACATACATCTTACTCTTGCTGTGGAGATATTCTGAGCACATACCTGGTGTTTCATTGCGGTGGTCATTTTAGGTTTCCATAAAGGGAAAAGTCAAGGTTGACTCATTTGATTTAGCACCTTTTTACTGAGTAAAGATCTTTTCCAGCAATGGTGTATGTTTTCTCATTGCTGGAACACTAAAATTATATAGATCTGTAAAACCTCTGTAAACCATTGTACCATATGAAACACATTTCATCCTTCACTTCTGTGTGTTGTTTCAAGACAGCTCACTGTAAAAAAGTTTCCACCAATGCACAAAGCTAAATCATGTTGCATTTTGTCTGCAACAAAGGTCTAAAAGTCTCAAGAATTATAGGCTTATAATTTGTAAAGATTAATGTATTATGTGAACAAATTGCAAATATCCTTTCCATCAATTAAACAACTGATCAGTTACCTTAACATAGTTATGTGCAAAAGTTTGAAAATGATAGCTGATTATTTCTTTGTCAGTGTATTTCCACAGTGCAGTGTCAGATAAATACTGTAGGTGAAAGTGAGTGATGCTGTGACATGATGCCGATCATGCATTTGTGAACCACATTCAGACACCTCAGCTCAAGTATTTGAAAAATGCACTGCTTTAATAATTAAATAACTAGCAGATTGATGTTCACATGTGCTGAGCTTAGTTTTGCTACTGTATTATTGTCATGGGAGCATTGAAAACTATAGTTGATAGGTGGGGTGACTGCATCCACCTGTATAGTAGGGATGCTTTTAAACTGTAGTGAGCTTTGTGCAATAATATAAGTGACAGGCTTCACTCAGTTAATTCCTGCAGGACTAAATGGGAAAATGTGTTTTTATTTGGTATTTAGATCTTGTGTTGAATGTTTAACTTTCTACCCTAAATTCATCCATTAAAGTGGTATGTTCTACGGGGGGTTGGGGAGACCAAGAGAGATACCTCATTCTATCTGGGGGGACTGATTAGGTGATAAGACACAGACCTCAAATCTCAAGAATGTGACATATTAGTTGTAAAATAGTTTATTTTGCTTTTCATTTTTGCATTGACTTTTGTTAATGAAGCAGTAATTATTTTTGATTTTTTTTTAATTTGTCAGTGTTTTATTTTCCTTATTAAAAATATATTAAAATTTTTCATGGCTTGCTTAGAGATGAAAGAGTGCCTCCCCTCCTTACATCAGCTGCTGCATCATCCTTTACTAAAAACATAACGCCTGTCACAGTACCATTCAACAAAGTGGATGAGAAGACACTGGAACAATGGAAGTTGTGTTCTTAAAATACCACCTTCACTACTTGTGAGCTAAACAAGAATCCGTTCCTATTTAATACAAGATGAGAAAACATTTTTCTAAGCCTTTTAATGCATGAAAACTATGTAGCTTACAACCCTCTTTAGTTGAGAGTTATGGTATTGCACTCTAAGATTGTAGCCTGAAGGCAAACACAATAAAATCAACACAACAACATGCTGAGGGAGATTAATATATTGTGTTAGAGCCATAGATAATATTTCATATTTGTTTTATTTTTGTATAAATATATTTGTGATTTCTGTATAATTTCATGTAGAAAAGAATTGTCTTTAAGTTAAGTTAAGTTAAGTTAAGGGTATTTGAAAACTCTTATTTTGAGCGCGCGTGGAGGATGCATTTTATTTTGGCTTGCGGAAGCAAGTGAGAGATGGAAGGATCTAGAGCACGGTGGCACACAGTTTTTGACCGTGCTTGCCTTGTTTAAGAATAATCAGGAAACTATAATAGAAGGAAACATCTTATTTGTTTTGTAAACAGAATCATATTTTCTAGATAACGATTACTTTTTTTTGAAACACGGTTTGCTGAATGGCACTGATATTGGATCTGCTGCCATAACATACTGTACATAGACAGCATTGCAGAGCTCCTCACCGGATCAGGCCCAGCCACTTCAGGATGTAACTGTTGGCAAGGCTATCCATCCTTCTGACTTCTGACAAGGAGATTTCACAGACCTTTAGAGACCACATGACCCGTTGGTATAGGGTGTGTTGGTAGCAATACACCTTGTACTCTCCAGGCAGGAGACTCAACTCGATCCTTGCCAGCCTGTTGGAAAGTTGCTGTTTGGCTAGTTTACCCATCTGTCTGTTGGACAAGCCTGCAGTGTACTGCATGTCTAGGCTTTGTAGTGGCTTTTCATCCAGATGTGGAATGGGCTCCCCTCCTGTGATGAAGATGTTCCTAGCATTCCTTTCCTATTCCTTATTAATAGGCTTCTTGTCCTTCCTGCCTTGACTGTCATCCCCACCCAGACAAGAAGCTCATCAAGACATTCGTGGAGCCTGGTCATGTACAAGGATGCTTGTCACATAATCCATCTAGCTCCACAGTGGTGGAAGCCTCTTGCCTGATGGTAACTTGATACCTCCAACTACCTGCCCGTCCCCTCTTCCTCCAGGTTCTCCCATCTTCATGATTAGCTTGAAGGCTATTAAAAATAGTTTGGGGAGATGGCAAATCCCATGGCTATTCCTTGTTCTAGCTGTTGCCATCCTGTTGTGAAGCCATCAGTTCCCTTCAACGTCAGCTCCAACAGTTGGCTCAAGTTGGCATCAAGGCTCTGCCATGCTACCCAGTCATTCGCCTTAGGCCACTTGATCTTATTGCGTCTGTCTGGATGCTTTGTCACCGGCATTGAGGGGGTATACTTCTGGGGGGCTGGTGTCTTCATCTCTGCTGGTTAGCCTCTCCATCACAGCGTTTCCTTCACCTGTCTCAGATAACCCAGCACTACTGGCACCGCTCTCTGCTCTCCCAGCTTTTGAGGCTTTTGAATATAAGGGGTGGCAGATATTAAGATTTACAGCAGACTGCAAAGCCCTTCTAAATAAGGGTCTGTATCAGGTAGGCCCCTTCAGTTGTCTGTCTATTATTGTAACTACATTCACACCTACAACTACATACAACCCGAGGAATTCCTTAAAGGCATTAAGTCCTGGATGACCTGTAACTTCCTACTTCTAAACTCAGACAAAACTGAGGTTATTTTACTCGGCCCTAAACACCTTAGAGACAAACTTTCTGACCATATATCACTTTAGACGACATGACCATGGTGTCCAGTTCCACTGTAAGGAACCTTGGAGTTATTTTTGACCAGGATATATAATTAAAAAATCACATGTTAAACAAATTTACAAAACAGCCTTCTTCCACCTGGGGAGCATTATGAAAATTAGAAACATTTTATCCTTAAAGGATGCCAAAAGACGTTCATGCTTTTGTTACATCAAGATTAGATTACTGTAACTCAGTATAATTAAGTCTTCTAATTAAGTCTGTTAAAACTCTTCAGCTGCAGCTCGAGTTCTGACAGGAACTAGTAAGAGAGACCACATCACTCCAGTGTTAGCTTCTCTACACTGGCTCCCTGTACAGTTTAGAATTTAGTTTAAAATCCTGCTCCTCACATACAAAGTCCTTAATGATCAGGCCCCATCATATCTTAAAGATTTAGTTTCACCTTATTATCCTAGTAGATCACTTTGGTCCCAAAATGCAGGCTTACTTGTAGTTTCCAGAACCCTTAAGAGTACAATGGGAGGCAGAGCCAGGCTCCGCTCCTGTCGAACCATCTCCCAGTGTTGGTTCGGGAAGTGGGCACTCTCTCTGTATTTAAAGTTAAACTTAATACCTTTCTATTTGATAAAGGTTATAGAATTCAATTTAAAATCCTCCTAACTAACATAACTATGCTGCTATAGACCTAGACTGCTGGGGGATTTCCTGTGGTGCACTCACACTCACACTCTGGCACACTCACTCTCTCACACTCAGGGTATGAATATGACTTAATTATGTCTCATTAACCTTATTTTTTTTTCTCTCCCAAGTCTGTGTCTTTCCTTTCATCCTCTCTCTCTCTGTTCTCATCTTGCAGGCTGCAGGATCCAGATCCAATTTTGATGACATTATTATTATTATGATTATTATCACTAACAATAGTACTGCTGTCATTATTACTATGCTTTGATTAAAAGTTCATCAGTATAATTTCTTATCAATAATCTCTGCTGCTGCTTGTATAAATGACACATTAGTTCTATAAACATGACATAACTGATTCTAAACTTGATACAACTGTTTTTCTTACTTTCTTTCCCTCCTTTCTGTCCCCCACCTTTCCTCTGTCCCCCATTTTTCCTTTCACCCCAACCGGTCAAGGCAGATGACCGCTGTTGTGGAAATTTTCTGTTGCTAGTGGAGAAATGAAATAGAGACCTCTGCTGGCTGACAAGATTTTATTTTTCCTTTGCAAAAGAGTTTGATCAGCACCCGAGTGGTCAAGATGCTGAAAGACCCAGAACAATGAATAAACCAAACATTTAACCTTGAGGACTGCCCCACAGGGGTCTAAGGAACATCCCTCAGAGATGAGCAAAAGGGTCTTTAATCATTCACACCAATTTTGGGTTAGTGTGAATGTAATCCAAGACTTCTGGTGCTGATCAAACAACCAAACTCTGATTAGTTTGAAAATGCAATCTGACTGATTGCAAGTGAACTCAGGACTCAGGACACTGGTGTGAACTCTATCCACACCTTTCACTGGAATTGTAGCTCTCAGTCAAGGTTGTTTTTACCAGTTGCCAGTGTATTATGTCAGACAAAGGGGACAGAGGACCATGGTGGACATAACATCTATCACCTTAGCGACATTTTGGAACTCTAACAGTTTCATCTCATTGTTTTGTCAAAGAAGAAAATCCCTGCTTTTACTTTTCATCTCTAAATGTCATTGTTATATGCCATTTCAGCTGTGGTGGAATGATCCCAAAGTGATAATGATATGCTCTAAAACATTGGGGTGGAGATAATTTTAAATGCTGTATGTGTGTTAGTGATTCAATAGTTTATATTCTTCTAGTCAGACTATTTGCATTTTTTGAATACGATATAAGTGACAACTATAAGTCTTTGGACAACATACTGCCTACCTGGCCAGGATGAACCCCGCCATTTTCATATATACTGTATATTGACAGTTTTGAACTAGAAACACCTATATTTTAAAAGATTGTCTCAGTATGAAAAATTAACAAACATCAAAAAATTTAAACTTAAAGCCAATGTATCATATAAATTAATATATTTTACTACACACGTGTGTGTGCAAAGCTCATGCAATAGTGATGAAGATACAGTAGAAGACAACATCAGTGAATATGAGATGCATCAGTCTGATCAATAATGAGCTTATGACAGTGATGGATGACAGGAATTGCAGAGAAACTACAGAGACAAACTGTTGGCTCAGAATACATGGCTCCAGTGGTAGTGATGACAGTAAGTGGTAACACATGGGTCCACCTTGTTTCAAGGTCACCACTTTGTAGCTAAATGTAAAATGTTTGCTTTCATGCATAATCTTACTTGACAGCAATTCAAAATGTTCCTTCTGCTGTAATGAGAGAAAGACTATATCAGTCACCATGGGCTCAGTGTCTAATGAATTTCTTCACTGGAGTTTATAGTCTGTCCTCGAAAGAAACGTGGCTAAGAAAATATAAATGTTTATTAATTTATGTATGAGGTGCTAATATCCTGCTTCCTTCCCTCTTGTGATTAGCTCTGAATTAGTAGCACTTCAGCAATAAACTTTGAACACCATAATTGACAAGAAACAGAAGAGACACACTATCAAGGATGACTATTGCTTGCATTGTTTGTATCTATCAGGAACAGAGGCCCTAGAGGAAACTAAATGATATGGCTTCTGAAAACACCACGGTCACAACACAAGGCAGAAAATAGTAGCTCAGCCTAGTATGGTCACACTGCCAATTTTGATCTGGTGCTCACAATGAGTAACTCCTTAAGTAGACTAAACCTACAGTTATAGAAATAAAAGCATGACTGATTCCTCACTGAGGTAAGATGGACACAAGCGATATAACATGTGCTCTCCGATCAAAGAGACTTTCTAAATGGATCCTTTTGTTGTGTAGCTGTAATCATACTGCAAACCTGAAACCTCCGGAATATATCAGATAAGAGAATTAACATATGAGAGGCAAAGGACACACACAGGGTGGCACAGCTATTTTTAGTACATTGCATTGATTCATTTGGACAGCTTAACAAAAGCCTTAGAACGAATTCACATCTTAATCAAAACTTCAACCAGATCCTCATAAATGAAGCTCTGCCTCATTAGGACCAGACATTTAATCCCCTGTCTCTATTCATCAGGTACAATGGTAGGCTTCACACAAAATGTTCTTTGGAAGAAAAAAGTGATTAGCGTTCAGTTATGTGTCAAAGACAGATAGCAAGCTCCCGGCGATGAAGCCCAGCAAAAGTTGCCTTTTTATCCTGGAGAGAAGATTGCACCATGAATACAAAACAGATTTAGATGACAAGATTATTTCATTTTGTTCTGCTTCCACTGTGTCTGTATGGCCTGGTGTGTGATATAATGCAGCAGGCATCTCATCTGACACCAGATGAGACACTAAAGGGCGTCAACCACACACAAGTAAGCTATTAATTCAAATCTCACAAATGAATCCAAGTGTAGGTCTCTGCCACACACAGAGAGCCCCTCTCCTTTTCCATATAACATGTATTCCAGTGCATCCAGCAGCCACATTTTGGCAACCAGCTGAACACAAGAGGAAAAGCTAGAGGTGGAAAAAAGAGGGAGAGAGAGGTGAACATACTTGAAAACAGAGGCTGTTGTAGATAATGCATTGTACAAGTCAAATCTTCATAGTGTATGCCAGATCTGAACTGCAGACAGCAGCACTGGATCTGTCTGGCTGAACTCACACACACATTAGTTTTTTTTTTTGAGCTTTTTCAAGCCATCCTGTACATTTTTGTCATTAATTAGCTTTGTCCGCCTGCATGACACAGATTTTGGTCATTCACCCATTCCTTTGTGATGTGTGTGAACCCTAGTCAAGTCAAATGAATTTTGTTTATATAGCCCAAACCCAATTTGCCTTGAAGGGCTTTAGAGTCTGTACAGGAAGTGACACCCTCTATCCTTTGACCCTCACACTGAGTGAGGAAAAACTCTATAGAAAACCCTTTTACAGGGAAAAAATGGGAGAAACCTCAGGAAGAGCAACAGAGGAGGGATGCCTCTTCCAGGATGGACAGACCTACAGTAGATGTCACATGTACAGAGACAAGTTCAGCAGTTACAAGTAACAAACAAAACAAAAAATTTACACAGAGAGAAAATATAAGAAGACATGGATGTTCTTGACCACCATTACAGTGTGAACCTGTGTGGACAATATACAGTGACTGGACACTCCATGTTGCATAACACTTTCCAGTTGAATTGGTGGCAAAAGTGACACCAAAGAACGACAAAGAAGACAGCAATCGTGAAAGCTTTCTTGAGATTATGCCAGGATATCCATGGGTACACAAACATGGATAGTACTCAGCATTCCAAAATCCAAGGACATACAAATGAAGGTAAATGGTTTGTATTTATAGAGCACTTTTCTAGTGTTGATGACCACTGAAAGCTGCTTTACATGACAGTTTTGCCATTCACCCATTAAATGACACTTTCATACAGTACATCTATGTGCACCGCATTTCCTATCACTCATCTTTCAACCCTGTTGGCAATGTGGGGTTAAGTTTCTTGCCCAAGGACACATTGACATGTAGACTAGCGGAGCTGGGAATCAAATCCAAAACTTTTTAATTGACATATGACTTTCTCTACCACTGAGCTTCTATTACCCCTGGAGTTCCCTCGTATTTTGTTTATGGTGGACAAACACAAAATAATTTACTGTCTGCTCAGCTGCTGATTAGCTCATCTCATCTATTTTTTCTGCAAGGTTCCAAAAAGACATGAGTATTTCTTTGTGCAGGCGAATAATCAAGTGGACATCTGCTGGAGCAAGACTCATCTGAACATTGACACTGCCCCCATCAAAAAGGCCTTGTCCTCAGCACAGCTTGTTACCATGGAAACATATCTGTTCTCTCTCTCCCTATCCTCTGCTTTAATCTCCCTGAATTGTGCTCTTGCGGGGAGCTGCTGGTGTTGTGGTGCACAATAGCATGAAGTGATAGGTTGATGTGAGTTTTCCTCTTTCTTTTTTGGCTCTTTTGCTTTCACTTATATCTGCAAGAAAAATAAATACGGTATATCTCCACATCACACAACACTTGCTGCTCCAACTTAATATTCTTGCCACGTGTCAGGCTAGATCAGTGCTGACACACAGAAATGAGAATAAAATGTCACTCCGCCCTCAGCTTAAATTACTGCCAGTTTATCTCATTTTACTGTGAGTTCTTTAGGAATTTTCTTATTAATGTAGCTCAGTTTAAAAAGAACTAACAACACTTCATGTTAACAAATTATGCAGCCATAATATCATTGACCTTCTACCAGAAATCTTTCCAGTCTACCACCTCCCTCTGTAGTTTTAGTGTCTAGGCTGAATCAGGAAAAAACACAAACAAAAAATACAAATATTATATTTTTAAACAATTTTATTATTTGTAATAATTATAGTATATAAGATGATCTAGATTCTCTCTTGCTCTCTCTCTGGTGTATTTTCACATCTTGTGATGACTAATAAAGATCCTGACTGAGTGTCCTTGAGCACTATTGTTAATCTTTGGGGATAAGCAAACATACAATATAACTATGTGTAAAAACCAAAAGCAAAGTATAAAACCCAAAGGCCTTTTTCCAAATAAAGTCTATAATCCTCATTTTTTCTTTTTTAAACTCATTTTTCTAAATTAAGCTAAAAGGACATCAATTTCAATTCGTGCTAGCAACTGACAGCTCTCGCCAAAGAGGAAGGAAAGGCAAGGACATTCCTTATACAACAACTGAAATTTGACAGATGGAAAGCTGATCAGAACCTCTGCAACTGAGAGCACGGCCACAATGGACCAACCTGACCAAATTTGTCTACCATTCATACTTTTGATGAGGGAGCACTGAAACAGTTATCAGAGCACATGTCTCTGTTTTATAGTTTAGATGTGTTCTTCAAAATGAAATGATGATCAGAAATGGATGGCTTGCATATTTATTTTCTTCTTTATTACACCTTATACCAGGCTATACCTAAATACAATATAATGCTGGTTCAGCTAAGAGGTCCCTTTTATATAAACTTATAAATAGACATAATTCTTGTCAAAAACAAAATGTAAACTGAGTTTGAATTCACTGTCCAACAAAATATTTCATATATGCAAGTGTAGAAATAAAATGTCCTGTATCAAGTAACATTACTCAAATGCCTACACCCACAAACAAAGAATGAGTAAGAGTGAGGGGAGGGAGTGTGTGTTATTGATTTAACAGCTGGTTAATTCAAGTCTTTTGTTACCTAATACACTCTGATCTATCACCAATCACATCCTGCAGCCTGAGCACTAAATGCGATTTCCCTGAGCATGTTGATCCTCTTTCAAAAAGACACCTGGGAAAAGTAGAGGGCAACAATAAAGAGAGGATTTTTAGTAAACAATGACTCACACTGAGCCAAAAGTATGAGTTTACCTGCAGCAATATATATATAACTCACTGTGTTTAAGGCAAATTGTGTTAGTGATAAATAAAATTGGCTTGACTAAACAGGAAGCATTATTTGTTTTCAGCATTGTTTTCATGCACATTTTATGGTGTACAACATTAATTAACATGACTACATACCACGTAAAATGACATAATGTCAAAAAGTAGGGGAAAAGAATCACATTTAACATACAATGACAAACAAATACATTAAACAGACAAAATACCAGACCTTGATTTTTTCCTTCTTCTATAGATTGACACCAGTAAAGAGACTCTAGTTATTTTTCAACAAGAATGTTTCGAATATGTGGAATATACTGACATATTGCACTATTTTGGATTACTTGTTAATTAGAAACAGGCATGCAGTGAAAAACAGTTAAGTTATGCACAAACTTCATCTTGGAGCAGGGTTGTCACAACATAAAGCCAATGTCTTTTGGTGACTACATTTTTGACATGAAAACATCTTCTGACATTCAATGTTTAGCTTGAGTAGCGGGCAAATGTAACCGATGCGGTAGATGTTAGTGGTGAGTAGATGGATGAATGTTAAAATAATCCAGTAAAACCACTTTCTTAAAGCTGAACAGGGGAGAATGTGTTGGTTAAATATATCATTACATGCTGAATGAAGAAATGACACTGTTTTGAATTACACAAGTGGCTTTGATCGGTCTGTAACCTATGCAGTGTGTCTGGGTTGTGGGAGAATTACTTACTCCCTGTTGTGGTGCTTACCCTAGCTGTTTGGGTTTGGATTCGTCCCAGACAAAAGCCTGTCTAAATAAGATCAATGTGTTGTTGCCTCTCTCCTCTGAGTCAACAGTCTTCTGTAGCTCCCAAGCTGAGCATAGTGACTGCAGCAACATATAGATTTGAAAAATAAAATAAAAGCCTGTGGAGCTGCACATTCACAGAGGGACAATTGTGTCTTTTAACTCATTTTTTTTTTAACTCATTATAGTGACACATCCAGGTTCTCAGGATGCAAAAAATACCTGTTTCCTTTACATCCTCATTATAGCATTGAGCCAAAATGTATCACATTGCTGTAACCATATAATAGCTTAATGGTGGGACAGTATGGAAGCAGCTGGAGGCAAAGCAGCACAGGTGACTGTTTGTCTTCACTACAAACCACAACACTACATTAATATGATGTGTTATATATATATATGTATACAATGCATTTATGCATGTAAAACAATGCACTCAATGAGAGAGTTAAACAATCAACCCACAGCTAAGCAGACACAGACCAACATGTCACCCTGTGATAAGTTGAGTTCAGGAGGCTGATGTGGAGAAGATAAGCATCCACAGAGGCACGGACACACATGACGACGGTGTTTACTAGTCAGTCAAAACAAGGAAACACCATAAAGTTTGACAACACGATGATCACATTGTTTGGTGCAGGAAATTTTGTCACAGATGATGACACACATCTAACTGCAGCAACACACTCCGCGGATAATACTGCACTTTCCATTGTTCAGTGTGGTCACAGAAAAACCACAGTGTTTCAGGAGACGTTAGGAGCTACAGCTCCCTCTACTGGCAGCAGGTTTCTTTTAGGTTTGTGGTTCATGAAACATACCTGAGGTCCACAAGAAAAACCATCAGTCACATTCTTCTGTCCACAAGTTTAGAGACTATAATTTTGTGGCTTGAACGTTGTGATTGTCTTGGATAATAGGAATGAGGCTTTCTGATGTTGCTGATCTCAGGTCCTTAGCATGAACAACTCGTTTTTGTTGTTGCCCTTTGAGGCAGAAGACAATAAAAAGAATATAATTTAGTGCTCCATGTGTTAAGCAGAGCACATATACCCGATACGCCACATGTTTATATGTGAATGCTTTCGATCCAAGAAGGAAAGATTGACCTGAACTGATGAAAAACACCAATCCTAAGTCAGAAGCTGTGCATATGATCCAGGCTTTGTTACAGACAAAGCAATGGAGCTGACTGGTGTCGCTCTGTTCTCATGTTGAGAACAACTTGCATTCACTCTCGGCACAAGCACATCTTGTGCACAGAGCTGAATGTTTCTGGCACCCATCCAAACATACACAACAAGTTTGCGCAGCTATGCTTTTAAGGACATGCATTGATTTCCATTAATTTGGATAGCCTAAACGAAGCACAATCCCTAACCCTAACCTTAACCTGACCACAATTCAAGTCCTAAACTTAACTGGTTTCCTGAGAAATGTGGTTCTGCCTCATTAAGGCCAGGTTTTGGCATCCACACACGTACACCACACATACTGAGAGAGAAAGAGAGAGAGTGGTACAATGAAGTAATCAAATTCTACCATAAATGAAAATCTAACTGTTGTGTTTCTTGTCTGCCTTGTAAAAGGCCAAACAAAGGATTACAGTTGTCACTCATTTCCATCAGGAAAGGTTCTTATCCACAACAAAATGAATGCTGTCAATAGCCAATCACCTTGGAAAAAAATAATGGCGAATCTGGTAAAAAAAATTGTAACAGGATAGAATTTCTTTCGCCTTACCAGTGTGTCACAGTGACCAGCACCTCTCTTTGCCTTTGCTTCCTGGTGAGACATTCAAGCTGGTCTGTCCACAGTCCAGCATGGGCAAGACATCAGGTAATAGCCATCTTGGAATCCTGTGACGTGGTTGGGGAATTTTGGTGCATCCCATTTGTAATCGGAATTTCTTAGCTCTTAGCTACTTGGATCAGTGGTAAAATCACTCTGCAACTTATAGTATTAAAGGCCCTTCAGCTAATCTGTGTGTATATGGAAAATACTGGGTAGAGTGATGCCATCAACTTATACCAATATATACCAATGTTCCTTTGGGACAGTTAACCCATCGTTGCTCCTGGCAGTGCTCGCAGCACTGACTAGGTATGAAAGATGTGTGATAAACAAAGGCGCTGCACGGAGATGTGCTGTATGAATGTATGACTGAATAGCTGTGAATGGGTGAATGGTAAAACTCTAGTGTAAAGCAGCTTGAGTAGTCATCAGCACTAGAAAAGTGCTAACAATGGCCAACAATGGCTCACAATGGTTAGCCTGGATGTTCCAGATGAAACAACAGTTTGGGAAATTCTGTATATTGCTGATCTGTAGGGTTTACAGTTCTCACCCTCCTGCATTACTTTAATTGCATAATATTAAAATTACGTTGGAAGTTAGAACATAAACAATATATCCGATGTTGAAACTGATACATTTTACAATTTCACAAAAGATATTAGCTCATTTTGAATTTGATGGCAGCAACACATCTCATAAAAATTGGAACAGGGGCAAGAAAAGGCTGGAATAGTAAATGGCACAAATCAAAAACAGCTGGAGGAGCATTGGACAACTAATTAGGTTAATTGGCAACAGGTCTGTGAGATGACCGGGTATAACATTTCAGAGCCACTTTTAGTTTTAAAAATGGGCAGAGGTTCACCAATCTACAACAAACTGCGTCTAAATATTGTACAACAATTTCAGAAAAAAATGTTCCTCAACATAAAGTTGTGAAGACTCTGAAAATGCACCATCTACAGTGTATAATATCATCAAAATATTCAGATAATGAGGAGGAATCTCTGATGCCCTGATGCAGCACTGCCTTAAAAAGAGGGATGATTCTCTACTGCAAATCACTGCATGGCCTCAGGAACTATTCCAGAGATCACTGTCTGTCAACACAGTTCACAACAGCATGGCTCCACAGGAGAAGAGTCCAGGCGCTGAACTGTCCTGCCTGCAGTCCAGACCTTTCACCAACAGAAAACATTTGGTGCATCATGAAATGGAAAAATCCAGCAACAAAGGTCAAGGACTGTTGAGCAGACAGAATCCTGCACCAGACAAGAATGGGACAACATTCCTTTCCTAAAACTCCAGCAACTGACCTCCTCACTTCCCAGACATCTACAGACAGTTGTTAAAAGAAGAGGGGATGCTACACAATGGTAAACATCAACCTGTTCCAACTTTTTTGGGATGTGTTGCTGCCATCAAATTCCATTACCCTCTGAAAGAAGCTGCTGTTTTGGCTCTCTCTTCTCTAGCCTTTTTTGTGGCTTAATTGTGGGACTCACTTTTGGGGCTTTTCCTGTACCATTCAGCAGTTGGCCAATGAACACCCTTTTGATCTCCATCTGGATTTGACTGCTTTTAAAACTCAGAGTTAATGCAACATTTTATTGCAGTTTACGTGTTTTGCTCTTTTTTTCCCTGTACATTTTGTATGTTATTTGTGCTTTTTTTTTAATCATTCAATTTATTGGTTGTTTTAGCTTATCAAATTTTATTGGTGCATTTAGGTTATTTTGGGCAATTTAATTAGAGTTTAGTTTCCATTGAAGAATTTATTTAAGTACATTTAGGCTTTGTTTCTTCTTTATTTAGACCAGGGGTGCCCAAATTCTTCCCTATAATGGGCCAAAAATTTGTTCTGTGGATGGGCCGCTAGCAAAACAAATATTCACATTTATATTTTACTCAATGTTTGGTTTCATAATGACAATGAATGTCTTTTAAAACTAGCAGAGCGGGTAACTCAACAGTGCCCCCTTGCCCCCCCCCCCTATAAACTGTGGTCAGAAAGTGAACTACAGCTAACCCTTGGGAGCTGGTGGGACAGAAATTTCCAGCAGCTGGCACAGAATCAGACAGGCCAGGAAAAAGGAACCCTGTCTAAATATGGCAAAAATTGGGCATCCCTGATTTAGATCAATACCAAAACAATTCGTGAAACTGTGAAACAGTTTAATGCTACATTAAACATTACATTTAATGCTACATACTGTTACTCAAAGCGGTGAAGATGAATCACCAGTTGTAGGATAATTAATGGCGACACCACTTCACCTTCTGCTGTTAGAATACACAATCAGTCTTTTCCTTCTAAAGCCTCAATTCTATTTTGCTAGCGAATTTTGTTGTGCTTGATCTGTGAATGTGACAAATTGGAAACAGATTGCTCTTACAGCTGTGAACAATTACAAGTATGGGGTGGAATGTTTCTCTGCTGCTGCTCTCAGGAATGAGAATCATTTTACTTTGTCCTTTCAACAATATGGGGGAAAGTCCATTCAGGCTGGTGTAATAATCCCTATATTAGAGATGTTCAAAGGTAGTCATACGTTGCATTCTTTTTAACTGAACTGACACTTGTGGAAATGCAAAATATATATTATTAGGTTAGGACATTTAATTTATTTTAAATTCTGGACATAATTTAAAATTTTGACTGAACATTCAGTTTACATATATGAAATGTATGGAATGCCAAAGATGCAGTAGTGGCAGTCAAACTATGACATGTCAGCTGAATTAGGATGCACTTGAAGAAGCTGAAGACTCGGCTGAAGGTGAAACATCAAATGGAGCAGAAAGGTCCTGACAGAGATTATTAAAGTAATAAAATGTAATGTTAGTAGAAGTTATGAAATTATGTACCAATGCTGAAAACTGTAAATAATAGAAGAACTGAAGAAGCTTTTTTTTTCAGAAGTGAAAACTTACAAAAACTATAGATTCTTAATGTCATAGAAACAAAGATTGAAGGTTTACATTTGTTCAGTGAAGGCATGCACAGCACGTTGGCCATAAAAATGAGGACAGAACCTTCTTAAATAAATCTCCATTCCAAACTGACAAGTTTAAACAAAAGCAATTTCAGGCCCAACTGCACCTGCAGTATTGATATGCCTTGCTGGAGTGTCTCACAGAAAGACAATAATCTGTCTAGTAACATGACTGAAATGAACTCCGGACATTGCTGCTGGTCTGGGGACAGAGTGATAATTAGACATCTTGCGTAAGGACAGTCACTCAGAATACACTGTATATTTATTCAGATGAACAACATCATTGTTTTGCTACAAAGTCAAAGGTAATATCACCTTCAGCAACAGAACAACAATTTGATAATGTATGATAATCATTTTGCATAAGGGTAATAACATCTTGTTTTTAAGTGACAAGTTTTTGATTTTGTATTAGTTATTTGGAAAGTAACAGGTTTTTTTCTACAATATTATCTCCTTATTACCACACTGTTACCATTATTATTAGAAAGCTGGGAATTAGAAATAAGATGGTATTACCACAATCCCTCCCTATTACAAAATCATTATCATATTAATGTTGTAACATAAAATGTAACCCATTGCAAATAGAAAATTGTTATGTTGTTATTTTTAAATAGAATATTTCACTTGGATTAGAGTTTACCTTCAGTTGGGTGTGGTGATGTCTAATTTATTAATCGTCAAGAAATCATATAATAAACGTGAAAGCAGTTACTTACTCAGTTACTTAAGACCAACATCAACCAACCTCTTAGTGTTATTTAGCCTGAAACTGATGTGATCTATAGCTTTTAAAACATTATTAATGTACCCTAATTTATTTATGGTGTCATTTAATTTTGTTACACAATCATCATATCTACATACAGGCTCTTACACATACATCAAACCTCTTTTTTTCATGTGATTTATTTTACAATAAAAAATATAGAAAATCACCAGACTGCATTCTTTAAAGAAATACAAAGGCAAAAATGTTTACTACATTTCATTTTTTTGTCTGTCTGAAAAGATCCATTAATAACACATGAGGATCAGCTTTCGCTTTTCACTTCCATCAGTGGGCCTGAGGGCTGAGGTTGCTAGGCGATGGTGGCTATCTCTGTGGTGACGTGATCCCCTTGGGCCTGGTTCTCACTCATCACCACCACACGAAGATAAAGCGAACCTGAGCATACACGTGTGCGTGTGTGCGGGCGCACACACGCACACACATGCTGTCCAGAGGTCTTTCTCTGGCTCTGCTCTTATCTCTGGGAGCCTGTTGTCATTCAGTCTCATTGCTGTGCTGAGAGGAGGTTTGATGGTCTGACCTAAAGAAGCTTAGAGAACACCTCTCAGGTGTCAAGGAGAACCAGATGGTGACAATGAAGAGGCCTTGGGAACAGGAGCAGCTCAGCACCTCTTCTCTTCACTTCACAAGTTTAGAATGCAAGAAATGCAAGAAAAAATATGATCATGATTGAAAAGCTTGAAATCAGTTGATTGGTATAAGTTGATGGCATCACTCTACCCAATATTAAAGTGTGTTTGCACAATCTATAACATAATATCTATATACAGTGAATGGAACCCTTGTTGTATTAATACTGAAGAAAATTATATTGTTTTGAGCAAAGTTTAAAAGGCAAAAGACATCATGTCAAAAAGCAAATATAGCCAAACAGTTAATAAATGAGCCCCATTTTTTTGTAGGTAGTTTCAAAATTGACAGCACGTTTAGTCATTGTGTAGCTGTACTTGCCCACAGTGACAGTGCCAACATGCTGCTGTTTGGCAGGTGTAATGTTTGCATTGTGATGACAGAATCAGCAAATGTCACAACTGGAGTGATGTTATTATTATCTGGAAATATACACTCACTCACTCACTCACTCATTTTCTACTGCTTTATCCACTAGGGGTCGCGGGGGGTGCCGGTGCCTATCTCCAGCTAACATTATCTGGAAATATACAGTGTGGCCAAAAAGAAACAAGAAAATATATGCAGCAACATCGTCCAGCTTGTATCTCCCATTGTCCCAGATGAGGAAATACATGGAAAGGTAATACATCTTTCCATTTAAAGTAAAATTACATTTGTTTTTCTTTCAGTATAATTGGGTTATTTAACAATGAACCCCAATAAACACCAGCGAAGAAGAAAATAGGCCGTGTAGTGTGAACATGCAGTGTGAACTTTAGAGATCGTGTAGAGTGACATTTAAAGGTTGTGTGGTGTGGTGTGTTGTGAAAATTCTGAAGGTTCATTGTGATCTGTGTAGTTCTACCACTGGAGGTGTATTGTGAACTGTGTAGTGTGAACTCTAAATAGGAAACTTTGAAGGTCATATAGTGTGAAGTTTGATGGACCTTTACTGTTACTTATTTGTTTCAGTGTTTTCCACCCCTGCTTTTTGAATCAGAAAAAATAAAACCAACATGTTTCCATTTAAAGCTGGTACTGTTCATTTTTCTGGAATTTTCCCAGCCAACATGGAGCTGTGAACAAACTGAGTTATGTGACATCCTGAGCTCTACATGCCAACCTGTTCTCATCCCCAGAGGGCCAAATACTACTGCTCTGTCAAGTCCCTCTGCATTGCCTGACAGATGCACAAGGCACAAGGCATGCTTCTGCATCTGTAAGAGATGCATCAGGCTTTTAGTTGACTCCAAATGTGTAAATTCACTGCACATGTAACTGCTCAGCAGTAAAATAAAAAAAAAAAAAAAAGGTTTGGACTGAGGTTAAGGATAGGTCCAAGAAAAGGACTGAGGTTAGGGTTCAGATAAATATCTAGGTTAGGGGCAGTGGATAGTCACTGCTGGCTCACACTCAGACAGACTTTTATTTTATTACTATCATCTGTGTTTCGATGACCAGTAATAAATCACAAATAATTATAAATGAGAAAGTCTATTTTTTTTCGGTGACTGTTTAGCACTGTTTTGATGCTCATAGCGAGGTTAAAGACAGTCAGGGCAGCTGCTCTGAGTGTCTAAATGTGCCACCTGGCCTGTAAAGCAACAACGAGAGTGTGGTAGGATGCGGTGGTCTTGGAATGGGAATATACCTTGATAGAAAATCTCAGTGTTTTCTGATTATTGAGACAGAGTCAACAGCTACTCACCTTGATGCTTTTCTAACTGTCAAGGTGGTAAATGGTGGTTGCTAAATTACCAACTTTCAAGTTGATTGCCGGAAAGGTCTAGGATGAGTTTGTTAATACAACATGTATGAAATTGCCAAAATGGCCTCAAAATAGCCCCAAATGGTCCCCTTCCTGTTGTTTATGGGTCATTGGTCCCATACTGTTGCTTGGTCCATGATGCACACAGGTTTGCAGATCTATGTTTTTTTAGGACACTTTATTTGCCTCATATTCAGCTGGGGATCCTGAATAAAAGCATCCATTATTTCTAACGTTATTCAACCACTTAATGCCTAACCCTAACCTCAAACTAACCATAATTTAAATCTTAGTCCTAAACTTAACCAACTCCTCAGAAATTAGGTTCTGCCTCATTAGGACCAGGTTTTGGTTCTGTGAGGCCTACAGTTCCTGATAAGATCAGTGTTTGTAGAAAACCATATCAACATGGAAAAATTATTTCAATGGTCAATTATTATTTAGAAATGAGTCACCCTAATCAAATTAAAGAATTGTAATTAAATAGAAGAGAAAAAACAATTTTGTCTGACTCAATTTCCAGGTTTGTCTAACATTACAACTACATTGCAACATTACAATAACTATAAATAGACTTCACTTCTGCAGTGTATCAGCCATCAAACCTGTTTATATGCTGTCAGTGTAATGATTTGGTTTAGGGAACTTAACTGAACCCAAAAGAGCTGAAGTCTGGATGTGCGTAAAAGAGTTCAAAATATTTATTTGCAAAAAGGAAAAAAAAAAAAATACGCTGATGCCTCCAACCACAGTATTGGAGCTGTGCTGTCACAACTCAAGATGGAGAAGCGCAAGTTCTGACATGCGCAAGTAAACATCTTACACCAGCTCAGCAGAGGTATTGTATCACCAGGCATGAGTTGCTGGCTGTTGTTCGCTACACCCGTCAGTTCCGCCACTACCTCCTGGGCAGGAAGTTCCTGCTATGAACAGATCATGGCAGTCTTACCTGGCTGTTCAGGTTCAAATACCCTGAAGGGCAGTTGGCACACTGGTTGGAAGAGCTGAGTCCATGTGACTTCCATATCGATCACTGAGCAGGCTGACAACACTCGAATGCTGATGCAATGCTGATGCAATGTCAAGGCAAACCAACAAACATCTCCATGTATGTGACTGCTATCAAGCTGGAAAAGAACTGTCTGAGCTGCCATGTGGTGGATGTAAGTACTTTCAAAGGCTTCAGGATCAGTGGGAACGATTTGAGGAGGATGTTGATGATGTTGTTACGCTAGCTGTAAGGTGTATTAAGTCCAACACTGAGAATAGTGGCAATCTGCAGTCACCACAACTTGACCAGGCACATGCATCTTCAGTGGTTAACTGGTCGCAACCCACCAACACTGAAGAGATTGTCAGACTACAGAATGCTGACCCTATCCTCTCTATTCTACATGCATGGAAGGATTCTGGGACACTCCCAAATTACGATCAGGTGATGCTTGAGAGCCCTGCAGTGTGGAACTTCTGGCCCTGCTGGCCCCAAGTCGTTCTACAGCAAGGAGTTCTGGACTATGCTTAGGAAAAGGTAGATGGTGAATGGCCTACCCCTTTACTGCTAGTCCCAGCTTCCATGCAAAGAGAGTTCTACAAAGCTGTCATAACCCTCCTCAATCTCACCATAGCACAGAAACAGCCCTAGTTAAAGTTACCAACGACCTCCTCTTGGCCTCAGATAATGGTCTGGTCTCTATACTTGTCCTGTTAGATCTTAGTGCTGCATTTGACACCATTGATCATAAAATTCTACTGCAGAGACTGGAGCAGACTTTGGGGATCTCAGGTTCTGCCCTCTGCTGGTTTCAGTCATACTTATCTGATAGATTCCAGTTTGTACATGTTAAT